>SNQJ01S0069907.1:117312-140497 GCA_010110895.2 Picea sitchensis | reverse complement strand
TGTAACCTACTCACACTTGACAAGAAAGCATCAGCGACAAAAGGTGGGGTGGTATTTCCACCCCGCAAAGTATAAAATGTGCATATAAGGCAGTCATAGATGCAAATAAAGAGTAAAGGACTTACCTGTATTTACCCGTTGGCCGCAGGTTGGTGTAATCAAACAACCAATGAAGCCAGTTCAACAATGCTCCTTGATACCTGCCTTTGTGCTTCATCATAAACCAAAACAATGATACGTCAAGCACAAAAATGTCATGAGTTAGAATATACATCATATCATCGGAAAAGTCAGAATCTAACTCATGGAGGTGGGTGGGAGGGATAAAATCTCGCCAAGTCCATCTCTGAGAAAAGCACTCAATCCTAAAAGGGTCATGAAAAATACTAGGTTCAGAAAATGGACTCAAAGGGCCTGTAGACTGGTTACCTAGGACATCCTCACACTCCACGGAAAGAAATGACAAAAGTTTAGTAAACGACTGGCAAATTACCAAGGGAAGGTTAAAAAACTGAATTGATCTAGCATTACCCAACCAACCCTTGAAATCTAGGGTTTGCCCAGGAGGAAACTCAACATAAAAAAGGTATTTCCCAACTACACTCTGAATGGAAAAGAAGGGCACAGTAATAACAGGTGGTTGGGGTAAAAAATCATGAGAAACCTTCTTGAGGCAAACAACATCCTTACTTGTATTAAAATATGAGCACAGTGGTGTTTGGAAATCATCTTCATGCAAAAAGTCCAAGTGCTCAGTAGGGTACTCATCAAACATCTCAAGGTAAGATTGATAATCATCTGAAGAAAGAGGTACTAGGTCATCCTTGGTGTTCTGAAAGGTACAAGTAAAAACCTCATCTCCTCGTTGCCATTGTTCGGGAGTGATCTGCTGTGACAACTGCAAGGGAAACAACTGGAGATGACTCTCAGTGTCATAGATGGGATCTAGGTCATAACCAACTATATCCCACCTACGTCTCCCAACATGTATGAACTCATCAATATTATCAACAGTGTCACTATCTGTGTCATAGCATGCAGGATTTGTAAGACTTAAAAACTCATCCTCCTCCTCCTTTTCATCATAAGGTAAATCATCATCAAATTTTAGGATAGGAGGGTAACTCACTGTTTCTTCTTGTGCAGGTACTTCGAGGAGCTCGATGTTCTTAGCACGTGTCATTGCTTCATCCTCATGGACTGCTTATTTATATTCAATTTCACAGCAAGGGACTTCCACTTCGTCTGAGGCTTCCATTTCCTCTTCATCTTTTGAATTAAAGAACACAGTATCCTTAGAATTTTGAAGTGGAAAATAATTGACCTCATTTTCACTTTGTTGTACAGGAGAAACAGGTTCTTGCATGACTTCATCAGTGGGAGGAGCATAGGTGGACACTTCATCATCTTGTTCAGGTTCTTGCCCCTGTTTGATATCTTCTTGTTCTCCTATCTCTTGCATATTTTCAACAAAGTGTCCACAGGAGACTAGTTTTATCAAGCGAGTGTCCATAGCATTGGTCTTTAAAGAGAGACTCTTTTCAATATGAACAGCCATGTTGTGAGCTTACACCATTTGGACTCTTTTATTTAGGAAGCTCAAATGTCCTTGAAGTCCATTTGTATAGAGGTAAACAATGTAGTTGCCTTCAGGAGACCGATGGCTTTGTGGAATCTGGTAGAGCAATTTCTGGAATCTAACCCCAAAAGCTCTTACAACCTCAGACTCTGTTTGCTCTATACCTTCAAGTGCTTTCAGCAATGATTGCATATCTTCTTCTTCCATGGTCCACTTTGCAGGAAAGCTTCTTCAAATAGTTCCATAGAAATGATGATGGCAGTTGGAAGGTTATCATACCATCTTCTAGCCTTATCTCTCCATGCGGGAGGCGGAGAAAGTTCATCCTGAAATATTCAGTACCATTCGGCAGTGTTGAAAGAATTTCCAAAATCTTCTCATGTGAGGACTTGGGACCTTCGTCATCGATGCCAGCAAAATGAGGGAGGAAATCCTTATAACGAGGAGGCATTTTTCGGGATATCCCGGAATCTTACTCATATCCAAAGGTTTGCCATTCCTGGGTTCCATTGTGAATTCATTGTTGGCTTCGTCATGAATGGATTAGCCGGATAGTTCAGAAACTACCAAAGAATAGGGAAAAGGATAGTGGAGTCGCCGGGTAAGCTCACAAGAAGGAATTATGAGACAAGACACAAGGTATGTTGTTGAAAAATGGGCCTTCAGTGTTCCCTGGAAGTGGTGCCAAAATGTTATCATACGGTTTGTAGGAAAGGTTTAGGTATCTTGAATTCAAGGCTCAAAATGAAGTAACCGAAGACTCCCACCCATTGTCACCTAGATGGGGAGCTCTTTCTATTCCAGTGGCTAATCCAAGGCGTCCCTAGTAATTTGGGGTTTTGAAAGGTCTTAAGGTTTATAGGATCAAGATGAGATTTCCTTTCACAGATTCGCCAAGAAGATAGTCGAAGAAGATAATCCACTACAAAGGGCTTTTGTTGCGAGACAAGGCAAATAAAGCTAAAAGTGCAAGCAGTGGTTAGTACTTCAAAATATCCAATAGCTATCTTTAGCATATGAGCAATAATAGATGTAATTATTGTGAGAGTCAATGATTGCAAATAAAGACAAGGCTTATAATGCTTCTTCAATAAATACAAAGTGATACTTGCATTCAATGTTTTAATATCAATCCTTTACTTATCACCATGCATTAAATATGCTCATATAAATATTGTTCTTTAGCGTCACTGTCTGATTTGGGGTGACGTCAACCCTTCTTCTAAGTTACCTTTTGAAGGGCAATGAGAAAGACATTTTGTTAATTAAGCTTGCAAAGGTAATTAATGACTCAAAGCCTATCAAAAGAGACAATATCACCAATGTTTTATGCAAGCGAGAGATCGAGAATAAGTGTGGCGTCACCTTAGGGTTAGGTTAGCTAGACAAAGAAGTGAGCGTTTTGCACAAATGACTCCAATGAAATTATTCAACACTTCTATGGCTATCAAAGGATGAGTCAGACGCAATTTTTAGTCCAAACAAAGGTTCAAATGGGTAAGGCGTCATCAATAAACTGAGGTTAGTAAAGCGCTAGGGTTAGTTAGGGTTTCAATTTAAGAGTTTGAAAAAGGTTGTTTAAACACAAGAGTTCTCAGCGTTTTAGTTTAGACTAGTGCCTTGGGTTAATGGAGTCAAATGGAGAGAAAGGCTAATGGCTTGGAAAGACTTAAACCTAAGGGCGGGAGGGTTAGGTTTAATGGCCCTGCAATGGCAGGGCCACCAAATCAAAGCTCTAAGGGGAGGAGGAAGTATTCCAGGTGTAGCTAAAGATAGGCCTCATGCTCCTCCCTCTTTCCCTTAAGACTCTTTGGCAAAATGGATAGCTATAAAACATAGATCTATGGCTGAAAAGTGTTGGGGACAAGGCTTTCAAAACCCTAGAATTCAAACCACAGGTGTAAAATAAATTAGGCCTAGGGCGTCTTCTTTATTCAATCTATGTTTCAAACTAACTTTCGAGAAAAGGATAAACTAGTCTAGCTATGGATAGGCTAGGTTATTCTTAATCAAATTTAATCAAGTCTTTTATCATGGGACATGAAGCAACAACCACTTGTGTGATTTCTCCTAGGGTTTTAATGATTAAATGTGCTAACGTATGACACTAAAAGTAAGCAATTCTACCTACAACCCTTTAATGAAGTTTGCATGCAAAATATACTTACAAATCAATGAAGAGCCAAATCAAACCCTGGTTGTAACACCTTCCAATGATAAAAGCACCATGCATATGCCAAAGATAATCCTCCAAGTCTGTTACACCTCAACTCCAAAGACAAAAATAACCAAGACAAGAGCTAAAGAGTATCTCTCACAAGAGAACAAGTTATGTTATCTTCAAATGAGGCTCAGATCTTCAGTATATATGATCCAAATGACCTTGAATTACAAAAGAATAGGTCATTAAAAGCTTGAGTCGACAAGGCTAGCAACAATACTTCATTATTTTGTCACATTAAATGCTAAAATGTCAAAATAGAGCTAAAAGGCGTCAATTTCTGAAGGGGTGACGTTGGCCCCTTTTAGGCATCTGCGGCATCTAGAAGGCAAAATGTTGGCCCTCTTGGGGCTCCTGCAACACACCCACATGTGCCAAACAAGCCCAACACCCAACGCCACATGCTCATGGCGATCGACTGTCTGGTGGCGTCCTTCCCATCAAAACCATCATCCCATCTGGGGGTGATCCCCTAGGTCAATCTCTGCCAATTGTGTCACGGTGAGGGGTGTCCTTCTGTCTTCTTCATGCAAGGGCTCATCCTTGATGTTGTCCTACCTCGCCATCCCAACAACCATCGATGGGCTCTTCAACCCCATGGAGAATTAAAACTAATCATCTCCCCCATGTGTTGGTCCTCTACGGTACACATCGGTCGAGATTTATGGTCCTGTACATCAAAGACTAAGCCCTCCATGGGCTCATCAGTCCCTAGAGATCATAGCAATGTAAATCATATTTCATCATTAAAGTTATCAAATACATGCATGAAATCCCTAACATGTTATTACAGAGCTCAAAGACATTACATATCTACTATACAAAGCTAAAGAATATGGAGACAACCTATTGAACAATACCCAAAAGAGATGGAAAGTTCCCTCAAAAGGATCATTCAAGCCATGTTTAATGGGGTGATATGGTTTTAGGGATTTCATAGTCATGAAGTAAGACCAAGGCGGTGTCGTCGTAGATTGCCTTTGTAGGGAGGCGAGTTATTGCAGAGTCATGGATGCATTTTTTCCAAGCCTTTTTATTTGCCTTATATTTCTTTATTTGTTTGGAGTGGAGTAGAGGGACCTTTGCCTTGGCTTGGGTGGCTTGACTGGCAATGGTACTACTGGTATCTTTGCGGAAATGAAGAAGGTTGGCTCGTGATGAGACCCCCTTTCCTTTGGCCATGCAACCAAAAGGTCACTGCCACAACCCATTGACTAGATGGTGGCAATGTCATGCTACTAAATACCTATGAACATAATGGAAATGATGAGACCTCCATCCTCTTGGTTAGGTCTTGTTTTATTATTATTATTTTCTTAGGGTCCCTTTAGTTTCTTATCGAGAGGATTTTTTATTGCCTTCGAGAGTCCCACAGTAGTATCTCTAGGTTTTATTTCTATGGCTTTTATCTTTTTACCAGCTACTTTTACCAGGTAGATGCTTTAGCCTTCCCACAAGACAGATGTAACCCTCAAAGGTCATCCTAATGGTCGGACTAGGGGAATGTGATGGATGAGCGGGGTATAATATGTAAAAGTGATAAGATGGTGAAGCGGACTTGATGGCTCTGCAAAACCCTTTAGTGGCTGCAAGACCCATGAATATCATCTTGCTAAACTGCGATCCATTGCAATGGCCAGTGGATTAGTGTAGATCAAGCAGTCACGAGAAATGAAAGGAACCTAATGCATATATAAGAAGGTTATAACAATCAAATATGACACATACCATGATACCTCGGACCAATTACCTCATGGAAAGAGTCCTCTCCGATGCAAACCAGGTCGGTGGTGATGGCTGCCCTACTGCTGACGGGACAAATCTAACGAAGAAGAAGATGGGCCCTCGAGAGGTATTACTCAAAATCAACCACTCCTGGGTACTCCATGTTTCTTATCCGAGAGGCTTTTGTCACCTTCGTGAGATCCCACAGTCGGAAAGCATCTCTAGGTTTTCATTTTCCTATGGCTTTATCTTTTACCCGGTTACTTTTACCCACAGGCCTTTAGCCCCTTTTTTTCCCACAAGACAAGATGTACCACGGATGGTCATCCTAATGGCGGAACTGAGGGGAATGGGATGGATGGCGGGATATAAGATGAAAAGATGATAAGATGGTGGGGAGCGGACATTAATACGCAAATCCCCTTTGGTGGATAAGCAAAACCCATGAATACCGACTTGCTAAGTTACTGCATCAATTACCCCAAAGGTGGTCAAGTGGATTAGTGTAGGTCCAAGCAGTCATCAGAAATAAGAAAGGAACCTAATGCATACACCAAGAAGGTTACAATGATCAAATATGACACATACCATGATACCTCAGGACCAATTACCTCATGGAGGCAAGAGTCTCGATGCAAGCCCAAACGGTAGTGATGGAAGGCGGGTACTCTTGTGGGACAAAGCTGGGTGAGAAAGAAGAAAGATGGGCCCTCGAGTGTGTACTCAAGAAATCGCTCCTACGCTCTGGGTGCCTCCATGTCTAGGACCATGTGGGCCTCGAGACATGATCTCTAGTTATCCCTAGATATCCGGGGATAACAAGTCCCACATGTCATAGACAAACCACCAATGGATTGAGGCGGATACCATACTTGCGACGAACATACATCACTATAGCGATGACTTCTATAGGTTTTAAAAAAACACGATAGTTTTCTAGTTTTAATGATTGTGCTGCTATAGAATCCTTGCAATGATATGCTACAGAAGTTCCCATCTTCATGATACACAAAATCCTTAGTATTGTACCTAATGAAGAATATGATTTATTGTCGATTCATGCACAAATTTGATGTCTAGAACCAATCCCTTATCCTACTTCAAGGACGAAGCCTTTCAAGGAGGGACTATAGTGGTTGATACAAGGCACTTACGGGAACTTATGGGCACATGATACCAACAAAAGTACCTACTAGTTGTCATGTTACAGCACATGAAAACTCCTATGTGAGATCTACTGGTAACATTGTGGGAGGTATCATTTCTAGTCTAAATTGACCAACCAAGAGGGCACCTGGAGAGTTATATCCAGGATCATTATGCTTCACATGCTTCATCTTTGTGTTGCATCACCTTTGGTGACTTGACTCCTTCATCACCTGATTTTTCTATGGAATAACTGCGGAAGATACCATATGTTAAGAACAAACTATCAATATAACATAGAAAAACCACCGGAAAATTACTCCAGCATGTGAAGCAGGAGATAATTTCGGATAATGACCTCCGATATCTTTTACCCCACTTAAATGTTCCAAGTACAAGATGATTCAAATGAAATGTCTCCTTGGTATATATAGAGACTAGGAGGTATAATTACAACTAATGGCCTAAAGCCGACATAAAATAAAATGTATTACTAATATAATACCCCGATTAGAGTGTGAGCCAACGTGGGGAGCAACATGCCCCTCATAGAGACAAGTGTTGTCCTGGCAGCAGTATTTCGGATGTACGTATAAAGACTCATCTTCCCAAAGTGGAATCTTAGGTGTTCCTCATTGTGAGATATAAAATGGATCTATTCATATACGGGAGGAATTCTTATTAATGCATTGATGGCTTCAGGCTCCAATATGATTTTTCCTTCCTCGTCGAGTTAAACTATTATAGTTTGAACTAGGATCTTGTCACCCTATAACCTTCTTTAAGCATGAAACATGGAAAGCTGGGTGTACTTTCATTGAAGATCATGTAGGCAACTCAATTTGTATGCCATAAGTACCAATATTTTGCAACACCTTATGGGTCATAGTACTTTGGTGATAATTGTTATCCTTCTTACGGCTTGCTTGAGGGACATCTGTTTGTATGGTTGTAGTCTTAAAAACGCAATCCCTACTTCAAAACTTCTTTTCCTACGATGTTGATCTGCTTGTTGTTTCATGGATTCACATTACTTACATGGTAGGGTTGTCCTTTAAGATTTGGATAATTTGTTGTTGATTCTCGATGTGATCTTATTTGCTTGAACCTTAGATTTTTCTTTTTAGAGAGAAGTGATGGAAGGAGGGTGGTATCCAGGTAAAGTGCCATAAATGAATTGTAATTTTTGTTCGCGGTGTGAAAGGTGTTATACCACCATTAAGCAAGAGGTAACCATTGAACCATTGTATTTGTTTATCGGAGACAAAGAAAAGAAGGTAGCCTTCAGACGACTGTTCACTATCTCGGTTTGTCCATCAGATTGAGGATGATAGGATGGTATCGAGCCAATTGAGTGCAAACAAGTAATTACGTCCAAAAATGTCCGATTGAATATGGGATCTCATCACTTACAATAATCTTTTGGGCTTCCATGTACTTTTGAACTGTCTCCATGAATGTGGTGTTAACTGTACTAGATTTGAAGGGATGAGAGAGTGCACAAAAGGAGTGTGCATGCCCGAATTCGATCTATCAACAATTATCATGATGACACTCTTTCCTTAGGACTTTGGTAACCCTGTGATGAAATCCAGCAAACCTCCTCCAAGCCCGACTTGGGATGTATGGTTGTAAAAAGACACGGTCTTAATTGTTTCCACCATATTTTGTTGTCAAACTACACATTACGCCACAAACCTTTGAACATTAGTTTTAAGGCCATCCCAAAAAATCCTTCTTGATGACTCTATGGTGGGTTTTCAAAATCACGAGTGCCCTCCTCTCTTTGGAGAGGTGTGCAATTCCAATAGTACCTTTTGTTTGGGTTAGAGTCCTTACATAAATAAAAGCGTCTTTGTACCATAGTGAATAATTTTTCCGTCTAAATGTATCTGATGCTTTGAATCTTCTTTTATTTTGATGAGAGTCCACACTTTTTCGTCATTTTCCATTCATCCCTTGCTTACATTATCCAATCGGGTTGGATGGTCGAGATAACACAAAGGCCTCAACATCTTCATCCTTTCTTGAGAGTGCATCGTACAACATTTTGCTTCCCTTTTATAGGCGATTTCAAATCATAGCCCAATATCTTGGTTACCCACATTTTTTGCTCTCTTGAAGATAGTCTTTGTTCCAAAGTATTTAAGACTATCATGATGTTGTTTTTACCTTGAAGTGTCTACCTATTAGGTAGGGCCATTTTTTCAATGCATGTAGTATTGCCATCATTTCCTTCTCATAGAATTGGTTTGTAATAGAGTCCCTTCCTTGGTGGTGGAAGCTTTCCAAGATAGGGGCCTTCCTTCTTGCATTAGGACATCACCAATTCCATTTCAGTGCATCACATTCCATGATAAAGTTTTTGTGGTGCGAATTGAATTGAGACAAGGCTTTACACATCACCTCTTTAAGTTGTTCAAAGATTTAGTTGCCTCTGGAGTCCATGAAAATGCATCCTTCTTAGTTAGATTAATGCGTTAAAGGAATGGCTGCTATTCTTCCATAGTTCCGAACAAACTTACGGTAGTAACTGTCAAACCCAAAATCCTCTAAGATTTTTTAATGTTTTGGGAATCGGCCAGATCCATGTGGCCTTAATCTTGTTAGGGTCTACCTTGACACCTTCATGAGATACAATATGACCCAAATGCTCTACCTCCTTTACTCCCAAAGAGAGCATTTGGTTGGTTTGGCATATAGTTGTTGCTCCTTTGGTAGTTTGTCACCTTGTCAACATGTTGAGATGATCCTCCCAAGACTTGCTATAGATTAGTATATCATCGAAGCCTAACACAAATTTTCGAAGAAGGGGCTTGAAAATGGAATTCATGTATGGAAGTGGAAGTTAATTTGTAAGGCCAAAGGCGTGACCAAAGAGCCATAATGGCCTTCATGAGTTGAATGTTGTTTTGGGATATCTTGTTCCTTCATTACGATCACGATGTGATGCCCTGAAAGGAGATCCAATTTTTTTGAAATAGATTTCTCCACATGTAGTTCCTCTAGAATTTCATCAATGATAGGAATGGAAACTTATCTTTAATAGTGATCTTGTTGAGCTCTCTATGAATTTGGACACATCATGGGTTATCTTTCTTGAATACCATTACCAGTGACCACTGGTGCAGAGTAAGAAAATTGGCTAGGTCTAATAATTCCAACCTCTAGCATTTCTTCAACCATGCGGCTCAATTTCACTCTTCTAGGCGTAAGGGTATCTCTATGGCTGATGTTAGGAGGAACACTCGGGGAGTGAAATTTGATGTGATTTCCAGTGGGAGGGAGACCTTTGAGATATCTTCAAATACTTTGGAATGTATCATATGATCCTTTGGAGATCTTGAATAGATGGCTTAGATGTTTTGAACATCTAGTGAGAATAGTTGTGCAATAATGCCTTGATGCTTACTGTAATTTTTTCATGCCGTTGGGAGGCTTATCGCATACTAGGACTGCAGTGATGCCTCTTAACTCAATTTATTTCCTTCCAATGAAATTTCATGAAAATTTCTTGAAGAATTAAAATCCATTGTTCCTAGTTATTGTAACCATTAGTTCTAATTACAACATCGCACCACCCATGGGTATAGAAATCATTGGAATATTCATTACATATTCCCCATAGTAAGATTGATCTTATTTCATTTTCTGAGAAATTGATAGTTCCTCCATCGCAATCATTACTTGAGAGCCTACGGTCTTTGGATATACAAAACAATTAAGATATTTGGCTAATTTATTGTGAATGAAGTGTAGGTACTTCCAGAATCAATTAGGACTATTACCTTTTCTTTTGATGTATCCTTCAATCTTGAGGGTTTGAGGGTGCTAATTCCATCCAATGCATTGCGATGTAAATTGAGTCAACTCTTAGGACGAAATTGCTTCTCGTTTCATCTACGGAGATGGTTCTTGTTCTTGTTCTTCTTCCTCTTCACAATATATGTAGAATAATTTCTTTTCCACCACACTTATGTCCCTTCTGCTTGGCACGTACAATTAAAGCATAAGCCTTTTCTTTTCTTTCCTCCAATTTTTGAGGTGTCAACCTTTTAGGTTGAGGTGTTTTGGAGAAGGAACATTGTTCTCTATAGATGTTAGGATAGTTCCTTCTAGTAGCCATAACCATATTTTACTTTCAACATTTCTTTCCACCTTAATCCATTCTCCAGATTTTGGGTTTCCCAAAGGCCGAACCTTAGATGTTGAATGTTGTCCTTTAAAGTTCCCTATGAATACATCAATCAAGTGCTCATCGGAATGGCAGGTTACCTATATATTCAATCTTGAAAGTTCTCAATGTGCTTTCGATGTAGCTGAACCCTTTTCTTGAGATTTATCAATTAGCTAAAGAAGGTGTGCTCCTTGTATCCTCATAGTGTTATATCATTTCTTAGTGAAAATTGTCCAAGTGAAGCCTGACGATTTAGCAGGGAACAAATACATCGATGCACCAAACAAATTGATTAGGTTCTAAATATAAAGAAGCAATTACATTTACCTGCTTTGTGTATGTGGCACATTATGGAATCAAGGAATTGCTCCATCTGAAGTGTCATGATTGGTCCTTGCCATCAAACTTCCTCATATCAATCTTAGGAGCGATGGTTGGTCTTCAAACTAAAGTTGGATTTTCTCCATTCTTGATTCACCTTCCTTGTGTCCTCATCATGAATTTCATGGGATGCATTTTTCACTTTAGTTGTCTTCTCTATTACAAAATTTCTCATTACTTCTATGATCTCCCCTTTTAATCCATCCATCTTGAGTATCCAACCCAGCTTCCTTGAATCCATCTTAGTATCCAACTTAGATTCCATTGAATCATCTTAGTATCCAACTTAGCTTCCATTGAATCCATCATCTCTTGTAGTTTATCTTTAGTTGTGTCTTCTTTTGTAAATCATTTATGTCCCTAGCATTTCTTCACCTTCATCAAGGTCAATTAGGATTTTCACGGAGGCTTATTTGAATTAATAGAAAGGTCCCTTTTGGTGACATGTTGGCCAAATATCACTTTTGAGTCTTGATTTGAGGTGGTTACGCTGAAAATATTTGATATTCTATCTCCCAAGTTTCATCCTTGGGTATGAAACTTTCTTTAAAATAGTTCTACGATATTTCTTCTCTGCAATTCCACAGTGCAGTCAAAGAGTGGATGTGCCAAGTGGAATTTACGGTAACTTCCTCACAACTTGCCGATTTTTTGTCCCTTTCCCGTTAGATCTCACTTGTATAGAATGCCTCGCACCCAATAATTGATATCAAAATTCTAAAATTCATACCCAAAATACTAAAGACTATCCACGATCCAAGCCAAACCGGTCCATGATTTGGATACTCTAGAAAGAAGTTATTCTTGTTTTACACGGAACACCTTATTGAGACTAGTCAATGGGACTAGTCCGATACCCTTTACACAAGATTGTATCTACCAAATTTAAGATGACCAGTGAACTTTTTACCCACAGATATATTGCTAATTTTGTAAATGGCCTCCGAGTTCGGGGTCTGAAACAGTGAAAAGTTTTATATCGAAAATTCACCAATGACTCATTTGAGGATGATTCGAGAACCCTAACTTATAGGTTGTATCTCCAATTATCACGGCCTTAGGGCTGTTTTGAACAACGTACCTTGATCCGTCCATAAATACCCTGTGGTTCCTTAGAAACGTTATAAAAGCGATTATAGTGAAAATTCCACGGTGTCTCAGATGTGGTGAAACCCCAAGACCTTGAGCAAATTACCATATGTTAAGAACCAAACATCAATATAGCATGGAAAACCTCAAAAAAAGTACTCAAGCCTTGAAAAAAGAGATAATTTGAGAAAATAAGCCTCTTGAAACCTCCTTTTACCCCATAAATGTTCAAAGACAAGATGATTCAAAATGAAAATGTCCTTGGTATATATAGGAGACTAGAATATAATTACAACTAATGGCCTAAAATGACATAAATAAAATAACGTACTAATATAATATGCCCCAATTAAGGGGTAATGAGCCATCATTAGGGCTTAACAACAAAACAAAGATTTGACATGACATTTGATAGTCTAAACTGGAAGCATGGGGCATTGGTTATATAGAAGAACTGTGGCATGATGCATAATTTACTTGGCATACATAGTCAAGATACAAGAGGACTTGTCATTTTTGTTCTAGAGGAAGTTCCAACCAACATCAGTTCATGATGAAGACGCGAGAAATATAAAATGCTCCATTCATGGTTACTAATATAATATGCCCCAATTAAGGGGTAATGAGCCATCATTAGGGCTTAACAACAAAACAAAGATTTGACATGACATTTGATAGTCTAAACTGGAAGCATGGGGCATTAGTTATATAACATCATTATGGCATGATGCATAATTTACTTGGAATACATAGTCAATATACACGAGGACTTGTCATTTTTGTTCTAGAGGAAGTTCCAACCAACATCAGTTCATGATGAAGACGTGGCCAGTATAAAATGCCCCATTCATGGAGTCTTATCTTTCCATGATGACAGAGTATAACCAACATCTCCGCCATATTTTTTTGGCCCTCCAAAATGATATTCTCAGCAAAATTGTGGTGCCCTAGATTGCATGGATGATAAACCCAGGATTTCCATAAATTAAGGCATATTCTTAGCAAACTAGAGGGTATATTGAAGGGTGAAACAATTAACTTATTTGTGGTAGCTTATGGTTGGATTGTTGGGAAGATTGTACAAGCAGTGATACTCCTCCAACACCTACACCAAAACAACAACCTAAGAGATGAATTTAGGGTTGCATTATGAATAGAGTTAAGGTTAGAAACAAATGAGGTATGGACCATCATGTTTGAGATAAACAAAACATCCTTGGTATCTCTGCTATCTCTGAGGCTTATGAGCAACATACGCATCATTTTACATTCAATTTTCTGAACTTTCTCTTTCTAGATTTTGATATTTTATGACAGCTGGAATGAATTTCACCTACAATATCACTGGTTTAGACCTAAGCACACTCATAATAGACACTTTGAGAGTATATTTTAGTCTCTTCTTTTCCATTATGTCTTTGGTACAGTCAAGATTTTTTTGAAGATTCAGGTTGTCACTTTGTACCTATTGACAACATGAAACAAATGAACTAATGTTGAAGTATGCGGGATTGTGCCATGGAAACAACAGTATAACTTTGATGGAGCATTGAGACTAGGATGACATTTTCACTAAGTTTTAATTGGCAAGTAATGCAAGTTGTTAGGTTGTTGTCATGATTGATCAAACATTCATCTCTCTACCATAGATGTATGCATGGAGACTTATTTTCCTCACCTCATATTGAATGCTTGATTATTTATGGAGTATTTATGGGATTTATCCTTGGAACTCTAGGCCTCTCCAACTCAATTTATGAACAAAACATTGACTGCAGTCATGAAGTTGTTTATAATTTCAAGAATTAAATGTTTTGTTTCAAACCATAATGCATCACTTTGTAGCCATGTAAGGGATACATACATGGGATATGAAGAAATTTATTGTTGTTTCTCTTCATGATTCTTTTTTCTCAAGAAGTAAGTGAACCTGTATTGGGCATGAATTTTGAATTGAGTGTATTCTCTTCGTCAATCTGGAATAGTTTTTTCCTCCTCAAGTGTAATCAACATCTCGATTAGGGTTCTTCCAGAAGTATCATGAATTTTCTAAACACGTACGGGGGATATCTGTGCCTAAACATGCTTTTCCAACAATGCTCTACCATGTCATATCCTCATCACATGAATCATCTCACCCATAATACATAATTGGAGTAGACTTAGGCAACAAGGAATGGTATAGCACCCTTCTGCAACAAGACACTTGTGGCAGTAGTACGCTAGACTTGCCTCGTAGTGGATATAGGCGAGGCAAGTATTGGAGAAGACTAGAGGAAAAAGGAAATATATTATCTTATATATACTTGACCTTCACCACAAAGTAATGTATCATGTGGAGGTTTTGAAGAGAGTTTTGGAGTCACATTTGTGGACCTATAATGTAGGCTTCATCACACACTTTTTGGTATGTACCCACACATGAAAAACACTTCATACAATAGAATTTAGGAGGCATAACGCTTGGTGTATGAAGTATCCCTCAATGAAGTACATTGGGTTTTGAATTGACCTTGTGAACTCCTTTACATAATACATATATGAGGACCCCTTGTTGAACAAGCATTGGATGCAGTGGCGTCATTTGGAGATTTATTATTGGCTAATAGTGGGTGTTTTGGCCCATTTGTAGGTGAAATATTTCAACGATTGATCAAAATATGTTTATGCTTTTACATATTATTGCACATCGACTTATAAAATTACTTATATCTCAAAAATATATTGATAGGTCACAACCTAGCGAGACACCAAATTGATGTATGAGACCCGCTTGTTTGTTGGACAATGAATAAACCCTCTATGAATCCCACAAACATAATGGTCTCATACATTAATATGATGCTATTAATGTCCTAGAAAATATGAATATCTTAACGATAATCAAAATTTTATTTTTACATTTCTATGTCTCCATAAGTTCTACATTGAGTTCTATACTTTAAAAAACATGTCAAAACCCTTACCTTATCATTGTCCTTTCACCAGATCCATTAGTCCATACAACTTGATAAGAGTTTTCCACTAGATGCATTTCCATCACCAAGACCTGCATGAATCATAAAATACAAATTCTTTGTATGAGTAAATAATATATAAGCAAATAAATAGGTATTTAGTTATGTAAAATACTCTAGAAAAAACTTTATTGGTCGCATACCTTAATGAGATTATCTTTGTTTTAAGAATAGGTTATTCACTACTGAACAGGGCCAACCACGTGAAGGTGGAAGCTCATATGGCCCCTCCCCCCCCTCACATCGCTCTCAATTCCCCATACCCAATAAATGATTTTGTTTATATAGAAAACATATAGACATTCATGTATAGCTAGGCTAGTCATCAAAACATATGAACATATAAGCATTGAATCATAATGCGGTAATTCATATAAACAATGTTTCATACTAGCAACATCGATAAACATCCAAATACAAGTCATGAATTTATACATCTAGTTTTTCTTTGATTTATGTTTTTTTACATTCATAAAATTGATGATTGGGGTATCATAATAATCCTCTGACATTGTATTTCATGCACCTTGTCCTTCTATTGTTTGTGTTTCCATGCGCTTATGTACCATACTTTTGGTATGTCGTTGAGAAGGGTGTGGAGGTAGTTGTGTAGGGTGTGAACTGCAACAACGAAAATGATCATATCGATATGTTGAAATATAATTGAAATAATTGTTTCTTTATTTTGATTAACATTACAATATTTCTCTTTACTTATCTGTGTAGCTCTGACAATTGGTGCGTTAATTTATTGTCCACCTGGTTCCTCTCGCAGTTCACCCTCCTGAGCTACATGCTCTTCCATTTAAATAAGATAATATATAAGTATAAGTCAAGAAATAAATATCTACAATCACAGTAAATATTTCTAATTCTGAAGCATACATACCGGAATGGGTACTCTGCTCCCCACTATCATTGGACATGTGCTCCCTAGTATGAAGTGGTGTCTACTGAATACCACTAGATTCACTTTTGCGGTCGCACTGTTGCTTGAAAAAAAACATAAATACTTAGTTAAGGGTGATATAATAAAATATGAATAGACTTTACAAGCATGCTACTGCGGTTTCCTTATTCATTTTATTTACCTGCATTTGCGTGGATGGGGAGATTGGAGTCTGCCCCAATCTTCTCTGATATTCAATCACACTTTTAAAACCATGCTTGAAACCAAGCTTTAGGTCCTCCTCGGTGGCAACAGTTTGAAACATATTTAACTGCAATGAATAACACCATTCAAATTACCAATAACAAAAACAGATATGTGTTCACTACTGTTAAATAAATATTCACCACAGTTAATCATTTAATTCTTAGGATTCGGGCTTTTAGTTTTCCATAGCCACCCTAGACTAGTTTATGCTTCCCGTGCTTTTCCACTCTATCCTTGGTTGCTTTGGAGGTGTCAGGTAGCCTATATATGGAATTTTTGAAAAAATTTAGATATCGAAATTGTTACTTAAGACAAGAAACAAAAACATAAATGAGCATATTTCACTAAGAAGATGACATGTGTTGTACCTTGCTTTACCAGGTCGTGGATGTCTTTCTTGTTTTTTAAACAAGTTCTCATTTTCATCCTCTATCAGGGCCTTCCACTCTTTCTCTAGAACCATGAGAGGGTGTTCATGCTTGACATCTAGTTGCAATTTCTCCCTATATTGGGCCCTGGTATATTTTAAATTCTCGTCGCCTAACTTTGTAACCACTTTCTTGTTGAACGTATTGCCGAACAAGTTTACCATGTGGCCTATTAATTCATAATTATTTTTTCTATCTTGGGTATTCCACCATGTGCGAATGGTGGGGCCAAACAACTCCA
The DNA here is from genome assembly GCA_010110895.2 of Picea sitchensis. Classification (NCBI taxonomy): domain Eukaryota; kingdom Viridiplantae; phylum Streptophyta; class Pinopsida; order Pinales; family Pinaceae; genus Picea; species Picea sitchensis. The sequence continues at coordinate 123,337 of SNQJ01S0069907.1, read as the reverse complement.
ATGCTTTGTCATTCAAGTTTCTGTAGAAAACATTGTTTCCTGCAGAAACGTGTTATCCATTAATTTATAATAATCTCAACAAATTTCCATTTCAATTTCATGATAAAAATGAATCAATTAATTAACAAATACCTGCAATATTCTGAATATTTATCGGAACACATGTGTAATCCACCAGAAAGGTGAGATCTAGTGATCTGGTGCTTGTAATTTGTGTTGCTCCATGAATATCTTCCTCCATCTACAATACGTTCTTCTCTGGAGTCATGTGGAGTCACAGGCTCTGAATCATCATGCTCTAGCGTGTCATGTTGGTCAACATCAATGCGCTCATCAATGGATTCAAGGGGAACCTCAGGAGGGTCAAAAATCCTCATTCGCACTTTGCTTTGTCGACTTTTTTGTTGCATTGGACGATCACTGCTAACTATAGCAATTGCAGGCTCAACAGGTTCCCAAGGCATGGGGTTTAAAAACTCCTACAAACGGAAAAATTTACTTTATCAGATCATAGAGAAAATATAAAACAAAAAAATAGATATGAAATTGTCATAGCTGATAAAAATATGTGAAGATGCCACTTACCCCAAAAAACATTATTAGATTTTGTAGCTATCAAATTCTTTCCCTATCCTCTTGTGTCGGGGGTCTTTTGCAAAACAAAGCTAGATATTCTATGTTTTCCTTCTTCAAGGCCTTCGTGACAGTTTCTATTGGGTCAGTGGAATGAAATATTTTTTCCTCAATCTCCTCATCATCCAAATTGACTGTACTGGACTAAAAACATCAAACAATAAATGAAATTAAATTAATTTTAACATAAAAAAAAATTAGATATTGTAATCAAATTTAGTTATTATTAGGCACTAACAATTACCTAATGGTGTTGTGCGGTCGATGACTTCCCACGGTCACCCTGCTCTGATCTACTGTGAGTGGGTGACTTCCCATAGTGACCATGCCACAATACATTAATGAATAAAATTAATGAGATGAACTTTAACATTTGAGAAATTTAGTTATTGTAGTCATAAGTTGTTACTATATTTAACATTTACCTACTAAGGCACATCAAGTGCCTTTCCACGGTCACCCTAGAAATATGTAGCCTGTGATTTTCTATGGTCATTCTAGATAGATATTGACACAATAAATCAATCAACAAAAGTTATGAAATTCACCTATAACATTAAAAAAATGAAATATTGCAGTAATATTAGAAAATAAATAATGAAATTTCAGAAATTTAGTTGTTGTAGTCATAAGTTGTTACTATATTTAACATTTACCTGCTGAGGCACATCGGGTGCCTTTCCATGGTCACCCTGGAAAGATGTAGTGGGTGATTTTCCATGGTCACCCTAGACAGATGTTGACATAATAAATTAATCAACAAAAGTTACGAAAGTAATTGTAACATTAAAAAAATGAAATATTGCAGTAATATCAAAAAATAAATAATGAAAAATGAAATATATGCAGTAAAAAATTGAAATATTGCAGCGATAAATTATAACAATGATTGATAAAAGTTTGATTTGAATGGTATGTAAGATATTTACCCCCATAGTTTCACCCCCTCCATCTATTCGATTTAAGTTGTAATCGATCAACAAATCTTCACCTGGAACTATTGTTTTTGTTGCACATACAAATATACGATTTCCTTCACATCCCTCAAATATACAATTCAGTTGCTTATTTATTGCCACTGGTGGTGTACTATTTATAAAGCCCGCAATGTTTCCAGAAGATTTTTGCCTTCCATCAATATACATAGTCGCCCCTTTATTTTGATTGTTATCTACTAGTTGTATATAATTTGCGGCAACTCCATATCTCCGCATACTTCGTGTATATCGGACCAACATCAACCAGTGATCGTATTTGTATAATGGTCCAACATAATCCATAAATTCAGTTACAATTCCATAGCCGACCTTTATGCCATCCATTGAAAATAACCCCAATCCATGTAAGGACGAAGGAGCAATGCGATACATCCTCCCATTGATGAAGAAATATGTGTCCACTTCAGGTAGCTCCTTAGATACCCATTGTTGCATTATATGTTTATACCTCAAGGGAAACTCAATGTCACCTATGCTCGTATCATCATAATTAGATGACCCTTCGTTGGTAATAAAAAATTGCATGCGTGTACGAAATCTTTTCCGTACCTTTTCAGATCTAGTTGATATAGAACCGGTAGATCTAGCACAACACTTCTCACTTTCAACTTCTCTAAGTATATCTTGATCATCACTCGAGGAAGATAGATCTGAAAGATACCTATTTCGTGGTACCTACACTCATTAAAACAAGAAGATAAGTTATCATGTGAATATAAGTTTGTGGTACCAACACTCGAAAAAATGAGAAGATAATTTAGCGAGCAAATATTCAGGGAACCCATGTTTTGCTTGGAGAATATACTTGATTCTAGTGTATGTATTGGGGTCCTTGTTTACTTGATTCATATCATACTTGGCGTCCCATTATTTTTATCTTGGTATGCTTTGGGGTGTGAGTCTTCTCTTTTATAGAATGGCCTAGATTATAAGATTTGTGAAATCCATCGAAGAATTTAAGATGAAAAAGGTTCTTGGTGACCCTCAAAGGCACCCAATCGTTGAAATTCCTCTTCTAAGAAAGGTTGAATGACAAGTCTTACAATCTAGGCCATTCTTGAATTCAAAATAAATTCCATACTTAGCCTTATCAGAAATTGTGTTATACCTTCATCTACTTCTTATGTTCTTTCAGACAATGGATATGTCAAAACATGCTCTTGAAGAACTTTAAGAGTTCAACAAGGCTTTCCTAATTCTTGACACATTGTTCAATACTTACCAAATTGGATTTTTATAATAAGGTAGCTTTTATGAAATTGGCTTCTTCATAACTTGAGGGTCTTCACTCTTCTTATGACATCCGTTTGTACCTCTCATTTTCATACACCTTTGTATCATCAAGTGAATGAGAGGTGTATGAAATTCATTAGGATAGAAAGAGGCATTAAATTCCCAACATTAGGATTTGGAATTGATGTAGATAGGGTGATGAAGGAAATGCAGCCTTAGCGAGGATATTTAGGGTCTATGATACTAAAAAGGCTTAGTGGATGACACTTTTCTTGATGATACTAAAAAGGATTAGTGGATACTCAACAAGATAGATGCTTTATAATTAATAAATGGTTGGAGGATACTCAACAAGATAGATGCTTTAGAATTAATTAATGGTATCCCAAGGGTGCTAAGGCCTCATCTAAATATGGGTCAAGTGACAAGGTTTAGTGACAAAGCAAGATAGAAGTTATATGAGGCAGTTTGGTGTTGGTTAAAGTCGTTCTAGGGCTATTCCAGTATATTGAATTTTGTTATCATGGATTTGTAAGAAGTTATGGAGGTTATCAAAATATTATGCTACATATTTATATGGTCAAGTTGTAAAGAAAGGAAAGGTATTCCTATTGTCAACTAGAAGAAGTTAGCAATGCCAAGATCATAAGGGATTTGGGGCTTACATAATATCTTTCTATTCTTGAATGATTTCACTGTAAAAAGTGTGTGGAGGTTGATCTAAAGAAAGGATTTATGGGCTCAGGTAGTAAGAGAAAAAAAAAATTCTCCAGATTCGATGGAGGGTTAGATAAGGAATTCTATCAAGAATTTAATCAATGTATCCATCATCTAGAAAACAATTATTTTAGCCTTCCCCTCGGTTGGAAACTAGCTTGTATGGTGTGTTGGTAGAAGAACAAAGCTACAAGTAGGGATGGACCCAGGCTTCCACATCATATCATAATGTTTTTTATGGTCTCGAGGCTTTTATAATTTTTCCTAGAGAGCTAACTTGCATAAAAATACTATTTGTCACCAAAGTTGGCTTACCCGACGGGACCTAGTTTCCGAGACGAAGATGTTGATACTTGGGATAGATATGTTGGAAGTATCAAATCAAGTTTTGTAAGGATCAAGGACAAGGAAGATACATTGGTCTTGTCTTTCAATCCAATAAGGGATTATGCTCCTAGAGAAGGCTATAGTCCTTGGTTTCATGAGGGAATGAATCTCATTCACAATGGTGGTGGAAAAGGTATGGTGGTTGAAATTCCTATCTAAGTCACATTTTTTATGTTGCATTTACTAAATAATAAAGTACTCGCCTAGGATCTCCCAGGGTGTAGAAAAATCGGTGAAGGAGTGTATCGTCAAGGAACATTGTTATGTGAAGTCACTAGTTTCGAAACCCTCGAATAGCCTTGTGTGTCGCGTGAGGGGCCAAGTATGCATGCATGGGATTATAGTGTTAGTAGTCGGATAACATGACCATGTGCCACATGAGTACGTGCCCGACTAGTTGTTGATTTCCCCTGTAAAAAAAGTACTCCCTTGGGATATCCTCAAGAAAAGGAACACATTTGGTCTTGGATGGTGTGGCTTATGCAAGGAAAGTGAGGAAAAAAATTACCATTTAATTATGTATTGATCCTTTTCTAAATATGTTTGGCTAGAAGTTGAGGGTATCACGGGTTTGGGAAATTTTTTGTCAGGGGATTCCTTTAAGGAGGGCCTCAAGAATTGGTGTGGAAATGCTGCCACAAATAACTCAAGAGCTCTCCCTTTAATTATAACTTGGGGAGTATGGTTGGATAGGAATGCAAATATTTATTAGGATAGGGATACTCTTCCTTTTCAATATGCCATTCAAGATTTAAATATCATCATCTCCTTCACTCAAAGCAAGGCAATTGAGATCCCAAGATAAATAGTGGAAAAACATATTGGCAAGAGTATGCCTTGAGATTTCTTTGATGGAGGGGGAGGAACATGAGGGGTAATTCACCTATCAAACTCCCATTGTATAAATTTTAAATTTGGAATGGGAAATGGTTCCAATAACTTCTCAGAACTCATCTCTTTAAAACTTGTATTGACTTTAGCTTTGGAACATAGATTGTCCCACTTACAGGTCTCTAGGGACTCTCTACTGGTAATAAAATGGACGAGGAAGAATTTATTTTAAGGAATTTTACTTTACAACCACTATTTAATGAGGTATGGGGTCTTTAGACATGTTTTCTTTCTATCTCTTATGAAAATATTTTCAAGGAGAGGAACATGTTGGCTAATGTGACTTGGACTTGGGAGAGGTGTTGGGTTAGTTGTGGAGGACGAGGAAGGACTTCAAACATAATTTTATCATGTTTCTTTTCTATAGGATCATCTAGTGTTCTTATATTTGAAAACTCAACATATTTTTTTTTTGTTGCAGAAAGTGGACATTACATTTAAAGTGAGGGTCAAGAAATATCTTCTCACCCACTCTCCATTATGCACAACAATAGCCTATAAAAATGAAATATGCAAACAATGATCTACCAACTATGGTTCTTGACATTTTATATTTGGGTTTTCTTTGTGAATATGTGTTTGTATGATGGTCACTCTCGAGTATCTAGAAATGTAGAGGGAAACTAAGCCTAAGCTAGTTGAATGGTTCAATTCGTTGGTAGATATCTACAAGATAACCTACTGCAATGTTCATAGCACATGGTTTAACATTTAACATACTATATAACCTAAGTGACAATTCAAAGGAAAAGCTATATTGCCAATATATCATGCATTTTTGTTATAGGAGCCATAATACATAAATTTAGTTGAAAATATCAGTTAGAGAATCAAATTTTATAGGAACCCCATGAGGGGATTTTTGTGCAAATATGGAGCCACTAGCATTTTTATTCCCTAAAATTACATGTCAACATTTTTAGGTATTTTCATATGCAAATATTGGAAGTTCAACAACTCACCATTGTAATATGTCTCCTTTCCCTCAAGCTCTCTTCCCCAGTGCCCTTTGTGAGTTGTGTCTCCTTCCTAACCCTTCCCTCAAGATCTCTCTTCTGGCTAGTGCCCTCCACGAACTCTCTCTCTCCTTTGTAACCTTTCTCGTGAGATCTCTCTCCCAATTCCCTTCCTTCTCTATCTCCTTCCTTCTCCAGCGTTCCCTCCAA
>SNQJ01S0069907.1:100309-113461 GCA_010110895.2 Picea sitchensis | reverse complement strand
TATACATCCTTCTTACTTGGAAGAATTTCGACTCTGCACTAATTCCTCCTGAGCCTACGTTGTTCCTGTTTGTCCATCGATGCACATTCTGATCCTGCCATCTTCACTGTTGTACTTGCCATCAATGAAAAGAATACGCTGTATGTTAAACATTTACCAACATCTCCTTCCTTCTCCAATTTTCCCTCCAACTCACGAGTCACAGCATGCCATAGTCTCCTCGCGCTTGAAAGAAATGAAGTTTTCTCGGTCTGGTTTGATCGGCTCTCACTCGCATCTCAAAAATGGAGAAATGTATACTGACTTGATATGTAAACCATTTATATTCTATATTAGCTTCTCCTTTTCATGATTTTCATGCCATAAAACATACCGCCTAATTTTGAATCTATCACCTATCAAGAGGTAGAAGACCATGTCACACTTAATGGGGTATGAAATTTTTGTGACTTAACAACCATTATGAAATTCCTTATTCAAACATTCCCCTTAGAGGTGGGATAGTCCAAAAGGGTAAAATGATACACTTAGGGTAATTGCATCCTATTGGAGACAATAAAAATGCCCAAATTTCATCGATCTAGCAAGGCCCCATTGACAACCCAGAGAAGAGTAATTATCCATTCTAGATATAAGTATAACTATACATGTATTTGAACTTATTTTATCATAGAGACACCTTTTATAGTTCAATATGGAGGATATGTGTAATGTAACATAATGTTGAATTCAATGTACATCGATCTAATCTAATAGTTAAAAAAAAAAAATGTGTGAAGTTGGGCCTCATTCACATTATAAACTATCCTAGATGCATATTATGTTGGGTATGTGTTATATTCTTTGCACGAGTAGTAGTGTCTGAGCGTCTACGTCGGGTGGGCAGGGGGGTTAGAGGGGGGGCCGCTATCCCCCCCCCCTCGTGGGGTGCAGGGGGGTGGAGCCCCCCGCGTGGGGGTTCGAGGGCAGCGCCCCCGAAAAAAAAAAATTGCATCAGGACCGCATTATATTTAGGTGGTTTTTTGACACATGGTTTCTTTGCCGATGGTTTTCTATTTCCGGTTAAGGAATTAGGGTTTTGGACTAATCCAGGTCATTGGAGTAGGGTTTTGGATGTCACTGGCTCCTATATGTATTTTGTATTGTAAACATTGTAACACAATGAATGAATATAGAATATGTTGGTTTTCCCGGTTTGGGTTTCCAGGTGAAAAATCTCTGTGTAATGTTTGTATTTGCCATTGTATATTTTATGTTCTTTTATGAATATCTGTTTGCAGTAGATATTGTATGAGGTTAGAGTTTACATATTAACCTAGAATCTATCAATAATTGAGAGGGATCAAATAATTTGTGATGAAAACCTCTTTTAGAGTGAAAAAACTTGGGTAAAGTTTTGTATGTCAAGGGATTTGATCCCTCTTGACACTTGATAAATCTTAGGATATAAAGATAAATCTAGGTTGGTTAACAATAACAACACTATTGTGATAGATAATAACTAAGTTAGTTATCATCTAATCTTGTGTTCTTAGGAGATTTATCCAAACCAACAATGATGAAATTATTGAACTAATCTATCCTAGATAAAAAAAAAAAGACATTATTCCAATGCTTGATCCTATATAAAAACAAAGACATTGTTGCAATGATCAATTCTACTGAACATTGACATTATTGCAATAGTTTATCCTAGAGAGAGAAAATGATAAACTAAATTTACTTTGCTTAGGTGGACAAGGTCCTGGTCCCAAGTCTTACTCAAGCAAGTTCTAGGTCCCAAACTTTGTTTATATAGGTAATTATTAATGTGAAACATACTTATTATATAATGAGTAACCACCATTGGATATTTGGCCAACATATATAAATGTCATAAACATCGACAATTTCAAAATCCATAGAAAGTCTCTATTCCTTTGTGGAGTAAGGATCATCCTCATAGTAATGTCATGGAAAAACTAATGCCACTAATGTCTTCCTTCTTCATTAATGAAATGTCATGAGCATTGCAACCAATTATGTGCATGGAATATATTCATGTTCATCATATTATAAGTTTATATGTGTTGCATTCACATGGAAAATCCAAGACCTAAAATGTAGATGGAATCTTGATTTAAAAGTAGGACAATGATTAAGTATATAACATAACTCTTGAATGGATGGTTTGTTCATAAAGAATTAGAATAGAGGTTCTTGATTGTTTTTATTAGGCTTAGATGATTTATTCCTAAAAATCTAAAGACAGAATACTCACTTATACACCACAAGAAATGGTTGTTATAAGAAATGGTTTGGTAACAATTTGCATTCAAACAATGAAGACCCTTATTAGCAATGGCATAGGATTTTAAGTGGTCTAGATTTATTCTACAATTTATTACAATAATAATAGGGTATCTACAAAAACCAAAAAGATGAATACGAAGAACTAATTTTGTAGAAACTCTAGGAAATTTTCAAGAAGAAATATATTTCCTTGCAAGAATCTCATGATCCACTTCCTAAACAATCAAATGCCTCACAAATATTGTTTTTGTATTGTGAACACAAATGGAATATTGAATGATTAGCTATTGACCATATTCCACTTATTTTCCACCCAATTACACACCATTCACTTATGTGGGTATAATATGAATCTTTGAGTCTTGAAACCCTCCCATACCGTAAAGGTATGCATCTAGTGAAACCATGTCAAATTTCAATGACTACAAGAAAAGTTTGAGAAAATTTCAATGTTGGCCCCATTAACTGGTCACTTTGTTGGGTTGAAGAGAATCAACACTTATTCTAGTAATCAACACTGGTTAAGTGCCTATTTCTAATTGGTCTTATATGTGGTCACCTTTTCCTTCTCAGTTCTCACATGACCATGTCTTCTTTGACCCCTTTTCATGACCTAACCTCGATAAATATTTATGGACTATATCACAAGTTTGTCAAAAAACACTAATAATTTATAGACAAGTACTCGAAAAATTGCACAAGCTTCGTCAGTTATTTGATCTTATCTTTGATTTTTTCTCTCATCTAAGCTATTGACCATATTCACGTTATTGGCCACCCAGTTACAAACCATTCTCTTATGTGGGTATAATATGAGTAATCTTTGAGTCTTGAAACCCTCCCATATCGTGAAGGCATGAATCTAGTGCAACCACGTCAAATTTCAATGAATACAAGAAATTTTTGAGAAAATTTCAACATTGGCCCCATTAACTGGTCATTTTGTGGGGTTGACAAGAATCAACACTTATTCTAGTAATCAACACTGGTCATGTGACTATATCTAATTGGTCTTTTCTTTGGTCACCTTTTCCTTCTCAGTTATCACACAGGCATGTCTTTTTTGACCCTTTCTCATGACCTAACCTCGACAAATATTTATGGAATATATCTAGTTCAACCATGTCAAATTTCAATGACTACAGGAAAAGTTTGAGAAAATTTCAACATTGGCCCCATTAACTTTTTCAAAACGATTTTTTCATAAGGATGATAGACAATACATTAGCATATGTGATGAATGTCAAGGAATAGGCCGGCCACATAGGTTGATGAAAGGCCTCTACAACCCCAAATTTCATTAGAGTCGTGTTGGGGAATATGTTTCATGAAGTGATACTTGAACTCACTGTCACCTAAACTCCCCTCCTGCTAAACTCACTTTGTTGGGAGAGTGTTCCATCCACTTTTATGGAAAGTATAGGCTCTACATATGTTTAATTTTAAACAACAAGATTTCTGGGGGGGGGTGTTGTTTTGAGGATTCAGAGGATCCACAGTACTGATTATCGGAGGTCGACATTTCGAGTCCATATCAAGACCCATCAGTAGGACATCTAAGCCTGGGTAAAGATAAATCTAAAGAACGTAGATAAATAGTGAATTAGTGGGAGGTGGAGAAGTCTGAAGTCTAGGGTCGACTCTAAAAATCTAGAAGTGTTTTAAATTAAAGAGATTAGGGTTTTAATAAATTATTAATTAAATAGTAAGGTTTATAATTGGTTTAATACAATTTTAATAAAGTAGTTGTATTAATGTAATAATAATTAATTGATTATTAATAGTATTAATTGTATTAAATTTTATTAATGTAATGATAAGAATAAAAATATAAAAAAAAATATTTTATAATTTCTTTTTATTTTTATTTTTATTTTTAATTCTTATTTTTAAATTTTAGTTTATCATTAAATAGTAAGGTTTATAATTGTTTTAATACAATTTTAATAAAGTAGTTGTATTAATATAATGATAATTAGTTGATTATTAATAGTATTAATTTATAAATTGTATTAATTTTTATTAATGTAATGATAAGAATAAAAATATAAAATATAAAATTTATTTTTATTTTTAATTCTTATTTTTAATTTTAGTTTATCAATATAAGATTAAGGGAGAATTAGAGGGAGGGGTGATTAATAGTGCAATTAATTTGTAAAAGGGGGGCGGGGGGGGTTACAATGAACTTAGGTTTTTAGGGTTAAAATGTAACTTACCTCGTGTGTCTGTCTTGGATCAAAGGAATCCAGTTTTTGCTAATTTATAGGCCATTGTCTCTATTTAGGTTGTTAGGGTGTTTAAGGATTTCAATAGCTTCTTTGATTCTGTGTTTGAAGAAGTGATCTTCCTTGGCTAAAAGTTTTGTGTCTTCCAGGTGTATGTGGTTTTTGGATGAGAAGGAGTGTTCGGCTAAAGCAAAGGTGTGAGTTTGTTCATTTTTTATATCTGCTCCATGTTCTTTGATCCTAATCTGAAAGGAACGACTATTTTCTCCTATGTAGAATTTACCACGGGAGCATTCTATTTTGTAAACTCCTTTACATTTCTTATGGTCAGGTTCATCTTTAACGGATTTTGTTTTTTGTTTGATGGTTTCTGAGGGTTTAAAGGACGTCTTAATCTCTTTCTTTCTCAGTACACTAGCTATATTATCAGTTATTCCTTAGATATAGGGAAGGTAGGTTGTAGTACTAGGGGGTTGGTTGTTAGGTGGTTTAGGTGGTTAGGTGGTTTCACATACCTTTTAAATCAAAATTGAAAATGCGTGCATGCACATTGTCAAATTAAATTTTCATTGTGTAATTGTTGACAAACCCTTAATAAAAAGAGCATCCCTTCTTAACACCAACATATATTAACAACATCATCCCTTCTTATTCCATTTATAGACCCATAATAAAAGGAAATAAATCCCCCTTCATTGATATACTCAGATTGTAAAAATTTAGGGTGTTTGACTTCCTTTTTAATAGTTTTAAACTACACCTCATTGCATGTGACCGTATTAACTTATACCCATGATGAAGGAAGGGGAGGTGTAGTGATCCTCATTTCTTCATAGCTAGCTACTATTGTTATGGATGGAGAACACACCCCACATAGATATTAGGTTGGATTAAACTTAATTTGGGTGGTTGCATTGTGGGCTTAGCAAACATTCATGCAGCCACTGATGCAAAAGAAAGGGATAAATTTTGGAGACAAGGAAGGTTGGCTTCCTATTAGACTCCCTCAAGGAGAGAAGGAAACTTGGTTTTCCTTCAAATATAGGATTGGGTTGTATGACACCAACAAATTTATAATGAATGAATCAACTAAACATTGGTTTACATTTTTCAGATCTAGACTATTAAATTGTAGCCCTATTTCAACCTAGATAACTCTTTGCAGGCCTCTGAAACTTACCCCGGATATATTAAGGCCTCCGATGAAATATTTCCCTCTTCTTCTTGTGGTTTCTTGTGTAGGTAGATAGGATATCAATAGAGTGGAGATAGAAAGGCCTACGAGGTCCTCTAGGAGAATCTACACAGAGCACCAGTGGTGACAAGGTGCATGCATTATTATATTAAAATTATTTGATTTCTCCTTCTTTGAAGCCATACTTCATTGTCCAATTATTCAATACACAACACAAATCCACTTTTTATAGATTCCTTTGTTAATTTGGTGCCACTTACTATCTACCAAATAAGTCCACAAGCCATACTTCATTGTCCAATTATTCAATACACAACACAAAGCCACTTTTTATAGATTCCTTTGTTAATTTGGCCAAAAAGGGGGTGGTGTGTGCTCAACTGTTCTAACTCTAATCATAAGCCACTTAATATCAATAGAGTGGAGACAAAAATTCCTACGAGGTCCTCTAGTAGAATCTACACAGAGCACCAGGGGTGACAAGGTGCATACATTGTTATATTAAACTTCTTTGATTTCTCCTCCTAGAGGTCGTCTAATTCAGTCCATACCTTGGTTCCAAGAATTTCATGAGGTTCCAAGCATTCTCATCTACCAAATTTCAGTCCACACTAGATTATAAGCGGGGTCAAGTAGTACATGATTAGGCGCAATCGCGCATATCTCCTCTTGGTTTCGAGAATAGTTCATTCACTACTAAAAAGAGGCAACCACATGAATGTGGAAGCTCTAATTATGCCCCCCCCCCCCTCGCATCACTCTCAATTTCCCCATACCTAATTTGAAATTATAAAGAACATGTAACATACTATATTATACAAAATAAAAACATATAAAGATAATATAAAAGATATAAACACATACCTCTTATTTTCAACAATTAAATATCATTCATCTTCCTCTTCATCCATCTCAACATATGTATCAGGATATGGTTCATAATCGATATTGGTGAAAGGCTCATTCATATCAACATAATCATCAACGTCATTTTCGCTAATATAGTAATCAATATCATCAATGGGATCGTCCTCTGCTACATTTGGATGATCAACTTATTTAGCTTCTTCATCTAACACATCGACTACAACCACCTGCTCCTAATATTCATAATCATGAACTTCTTCCTCATTATTATATTCATCCTTGACTACATGATTATACTTTACTGGTCTTCCTCTTGGATCATATCTAACAACGTATGACCAACCTGCTTTACCAGATACCTCTGAGTAAAATACTTTCTCACATTGACTTGAAAGAACATAAGTCTCTGTACCCGGTTCAAATGCCCTTGTATTAACCATGGTAAATCCATTATCATGCTCAATAACAGTTCTTTCAGTATCACATTCATGCATCTGTATCTTGTACCATTTCACCTCAAACAAAACTATTTTAAAGGAATTAAAATTACACTCAATTATATCCTCCAAATTCCCGTAGTACCTATTCTCAGTTTCTTCTAGATGTCTGTCACTTCTAGAGGAAACATTGGTGACCTTAAATACTGTAGTTATCACATAATCTAAGGTTTTCATCTTATCATCCAACATTTTGATATGAAATTTACGACCATTACACCACATAGCCTTGTGATGTTTCAACTGCAACATGGACAACAAGTAAAAAATACATTGCCAATTAATAAACATCATATAGGACTTAGTAAATATATATTTCAAAAATTAAACAAACCAAATACATTGAAAATTTGGGAAATAACTAGGAAAACGTGGGTAAACAATTTACTTGCATGTTTATCTTTTAAACCAAAGGCTAAATCAACTTCCCTTGATGTAAGATCAGGAAATTGATCTCGATGACAATGTGATGTTTTAATCATCTTACTCACCCCTTCCCATGATAACCTACCAAAGTATTATTCACAATATTCTATCCAATGCTCCATCCAAACAAGGTTGTTTGCAATGTATAAATGTAAATCATCCCACTCTCGAGCAACTATATTATAAAATAACAATTTAATATCATTAATTAGCTATTGTTAATAAAGGCATAGTTAATATAGTTCAATATGCAGGAACAAACAATATAAAAAATCAATATGATAAAATAAAATTGGAAAAATAAATGTGTAATATATTAAATCTATGTCAACATCTAATAATTACCTTTCAAAGTCCTCATTTTACATTTCCCCAATAGGACCTTCCCTTAAAATTTGTTGATGGAGTCGAGATGCCAAATGCGAGACACATTCATATTTTCTGCTAATTTAGGTATATATTGACTAATATACAACATGCATTGATATACCATATATCCCTCAACCATAGAACCCTCATGACATGATCTTTGTCTAACAAAATCCTTCAATGACTTCAACTGCCTCTCCACCATCCACATCGACCTTGTGCGTATTGGTCCACATAATACAATCTCCTCAACTTGGTGTATGAGGTAGTGTTCTTGTGCATTGAAAAATGTTGGAGGTAGATATTGTTGCATTTGACACAATCCTCATTTTACATTTCCCCAATAGGACCTTCCCTTCAAATTTGTTGATGGAGTTGAGATGCCAAATGTGAGGCACATTCATATTTTCTGCTAATTTAGGTATATATTGACTAATATACAACATGCATTGATATACCATATATCCCTCAACCATAGAACCCTCAGGACGTGATCTTTGTCTAACAAAATCCTTCAATGAATTGAACTGCCTCTCCACCATCCACATCAACCTTGTGTGTATTGGTCCACATAATTCAATCTCCTCAACTTGGTGTATGAGGTAGTGTTCTTGTGCATTGAAAAATGTTGGAGGTAGATATTGTTGCATTTGACACATTAGTCAGGGAATTTCTCTCTTCCAATACCTTATATCTTCTTTATGGATTTCTTTTGATGAAAGCCACCTAGAAATGATGCAATAAAATAATATCAAGGCATACATAAATTTGCAGATAAAACATAATATGTCAATAAGTTCCGCTACAAATCACAAAAGAAGTACATTTTCCATATAAAACATTACTTACCTCATGTATTTTCTAAGTACATAAATAATTTGTTTTATGTTATTGTCAAAGTCGTCTGGGAGAAATAAAGGTGGAACATATTGTAACAAAAAACTAATAATTATTATTTGTTTCCAAAAAATGCGTACCAATAAGGAAATATATTATAACCTACTAATTACCTTAATGAATGTATGCCAGTCATGTGTTTTAACCCCACAAAAATCACCTTTTTTCATTAAGATATTTTGTATGTTCAATGAAAACCCTGTCGGAAACCTAATTTTTTGAATGACCTCTTTTACAATATTGCTCGGTTGCTCCATCAATAACCAAGGAAGACTAGTATTTTGTTCACGACCATCACCATTAGAATTAATAATAAGACTTTGCAATGCATGATTAGCTTCCGGGATGTCACTACAAATGTTTCCAATTCTCTCTTTGCCAATCCTTCCATCTAATATTCGCCATAACAATTCTGTTATGTTCTTCCCGATATGCATTGTATCAAACAAATGAACTATTTGTAGGTGCTCGCAGTATGGAAACCTATTGAATTGCATCGTGTAACTTTTCATTCCTTGTGGAAGCCCATTCGTGCCTTAACAACATTCATGAAACATCAACAAAATGAAATTAACACTAATTAATCAATATAGCTACATACCATACTGAAGATAATTCATTAAAAAAAAACAAAGATTTATATAATATATCATACATAAATAATTTGCATACCTTGATGATTTCTAATATATTCCAACTTCCATAGGTGAGGTGTCATTCTTCGTGGTTTTTTTCCATTCTCTTCTTTACCATTGAATTTTTCTTTCTTTGTAGTTTGATAACTATGGTTCTTAAGAAGAAAGTGCCTATACTCATCAAACACTTCATTTCCTAAACTCCTTGAACGACGAGATTTTATCCTGGGACCACAAATCATGCATGCAAATTTACCCTTTGTTTGAAGACCTACAAGATATATGAATTAATGTAGCGAATTAGAGTTACAATTTAAAATAATGCATGATATTTTCAATAAATATATATAATATTAAATCACAAAAGAAATTAACAATATACCACAAAAATGTGTTAACCCGGGAGAATCATGAATTGTCCATGATAGTATTCCTTGGAATTGAAATCATTTTTGCCCTATTGGTCTAGAGATGTCATACATAGTGACGCCAACCCATAACTTCAACAACTCATCGATAAGAGGCTCAATATATATGTTCATATCTTTAACCTGGTACTTACTTAATCGATTCAACATACATGATTAATTATACTTATCTATATGTCGTTATATATATAAGACATAATTACCATGCACGAAACAAAGAAATGAATTATTTTGTCATACTTTAAAGAAAATAAAACATAATTAAATACCTGGAACAATCATTGCCAACATTGTTTTCTCTCTCTTGATCGACATCCAAGGAGGAAGGATATTGTTTATAACAAAAACATGCCACACTGAGTACGTAGAACGAAGCTCTCCAAATGGATTGACACCATCAGCTGCCAATGAAAGTCTTACGAGGTTCTTCTTTAAAAATTGGCTAATTTTCTTCGATGTACTTCAATGCAGAACCATCTGCAGGCATTTGAAGAACATCGTCTTTACTTTTGTTCTTTGCATGGAAATCCATAAATTGTGCTATACTTTGGCACCTGAACAATCATTGGAAACATGGAATTATCGGAATATAACGAAGAACTTTGCAAGGCATCTTCTTTGACGCTTTATCGGCTCGATATCTACTTATTTGACATTGTGGGCATTCATTTTCTAATTCATATTGTCCATAGTATATAATATGATCATTAGGACATGCATCAATAGCTTGATACTCCATTCCAATTTCTTTCATAATCACGAATATTTCACGATATGTGCATGGAAAAATATTTGACGTCGGTAATAGAAATTCACCTAACAATATACAAAATTCAAAACAAGAAGTCAATGTAAACAATATTAATCATCAATATATCATCCATAATTACAAATTAGAAAACAATAGTAAAATAGGAAAAAATTGAACCTTTTAAGTATTTGTGAACATGCAGGCATAAATAATTAACAAATTAAATACCTTAGTATCTGTGTGAGGCCTGTGTTTGATAAACCATTCAAAACCTTCAAGTTCACCAACAACAATATCGCAGATAGAAGATTTGTTGTTGAGCCTTCATAAAGAGGTTGACGTGACTTCTCGAGTAGAGGATCAACATCATGAGTATCATCTTGATGTCTTCACCCATTGGAGCAAATGTGTCTTGGATCAATCTATGTATCTAATCTTCCTTATTTGTATCACTAACGTTATATCCACCCATATCATCATTAATAACTTGATCAACAGCTTCAATATTCTGATCTCAAAGTTCATCACCCTGTAAAGGAGTATTTCTTCTAGTACTTGGAAAATAACTCTCTGGAGGTTGACATTTTGGGGGTATCGTCTATATATTTAAAACAAAGTAGTAAAGTTAGTGTGTATAGAAAATATAAAAAAAACGATAAGAAATATTACTAAAATGCATGACATGATGACTATTACAGAGATTACATTAAATATTGAATAACCTCTTACCAAGGGATGATATTCATAACCCCCTTTGGTGTGCCCCTTCTCCCTATAATGAATTTCAATTGTTGTTATTAAAAGTCTTCTTCTTTGCAATCCCCTGCAATCATAGCAAGGGAAATAACATTTTCCATAGCCCCTCACCTCTAATGTCTCTCTAAACTGAGCAAGCTTCCTGTCATTTTCGTTCATAGTGACAAATCCTTGTATTGACAAGTAATTGTCTTACCTACACCATACCAAACAATAAGTTGTCAAATTTTTATATTTTAGCTACTCCTTCGTGATATTTTAGCTACTCCTTCGTGATATTTTAGCTACTCCTTTCGATTATGATATGTTTATTTACAGTGACCTACAATTCTCACAATTATTTTTTCTAAGACATTTTGACATGCTTTTTTATTTTTATCGATTAACTATTAAGATCGATATGCTTCAATTTGTACTTTAGAGTAGTGTGTACTGAATCACCATGGAAAATAATTACACACCATTTAACGAAAGTGGTCAAAATTTCTCAAACTTGAATCACTCGACACAATACACTACCCTCTAAGTTTTTTTGTAGAGAAAATATCAATCTTTGAAATTCACCACTAAAAAGGGAATGCCATCCACTTGTCATCCACAATTGGGTTTGGTTGGTTTAAATTATGACGTGTTGATGTTGATTAAGGTTGGTTATCATTGATGTCAACCCTTGAAGAAAGCCCCGTAGCACAAAGGTTGGGTAATCGACCCAATATTGTTTGATGTAAAGATGAATCATTATTGTCTTGTCATGGTTTATAATAAGTAGAAATGGATGAACTCCAAATTATTCCCCTTATGGTGAAAGCCCTCACTGGAAGACGCTTTGTGGATTGAGTTATCCTAGAAGTATGGTTAGAGAACCCATGATTATTTGTGGAATAATGAGATGAATGCTAGTGAATTTTTCAGTGAAACTATCCTAAATAGATAGTTCTTTTCATTTCATTTCTGGTGGTATGTGGAACGTCGCATAACGCCTCACGGTTAGAGAGTTATGGCCATGAGAAGTTGGAGAACCCAGGTTTGGGTAATGGACCCAAGTTTTTTTTATGGATAACGGTATGAGTTTTGATGTATTTTCAGGTAATACTATTCTATATGGATAGTAAATGTCATTCCATTTCTGGTGGTATGTGGAACGTCACATAAATCCTCACGGTTTGAGAGTTATGGCCTTACGAAGTGGGCAAAGTGACCTAGAAGATGTTTTTAAGGAAGCTACTTGGAGAGTAAAAATAAGAGGCAAGGCTCTCTCATTCAAGACACACTTGAGAATATTGAATACCTATAGGTGTCTGAGGTAACCAAATATATCTAAGCCAAATTTCTGAGGAAAGTGAAGAAAAGAAGGTTGGAATTCAAGGAACGGTAAATTCTTTTGATGATGCTTTCTAAGGTATGTTTTTTTCAGGTCATCTCACCATTTTCGCAATAATTTTTTTTCTAGAATTATTCAGAATGTGAAATTTATATTCCATTGAGGAAACATATCCAATTATTTGTGGTAAAAAATTCATCTTGCGTTTCGTTGTATTTTTGAAGTTACACTCCGTGGAAAATAGGGTTTGTGGCTAGTCCTGAAACCAATCAAAAACAGGTTTTTCGGGTAAAAACGTCATAACTTCTTCATAACAGATAAAAATTCATTAATACAAAATGTGTTGGTTATATTAAATTATTTAGTATTATGTGTAACAGTTTCATATCAATTCAACAAATATTCTGTGCGAGGCACACTCTACAAGGTCGCTCTCTAGAATAAGCCAGAATTCAGCAAGGTGTGTCATTTTTTCCATAACTCCTTTTCT
>SNQJ01S0069907.1:79407-97492 GCA_010110895.2 Picea sitchensis | reverse complement strand
TGGAATATTCGTTGGATATATATGGCATATAATAAAACCATATACTATGGTTTAAAACCCGTCGCATGTTAATATCCCCATGGATTAAGTGTGGTTACATGGTATACATATAGACCAAGATCCAAGGGTCGAGGGCTTAGGCCCTTGATGCTTTGTCCACCCATTTAAACTTTATTACAACTTTAAATATAATTAATTTGCAACCATATGTAGGTTAAGACCTAAAGTATGGCACGTTGGTAGTGGGGGCTATGATAAATCTTGAGAGATTATGGATGTCACGGGTTCGACCCCTGACGACTCCATAATTTTAACATACACTAACCAATATTGGCCAATGGGAGGTCGTCATGTGGCGACCTCTCATTGGTTGAACTTGCCACTTGTCATCATAGGAGTGGTCCACTTGTGCGCTACTTGTCAACCTATAATTCATCCACATAGAGGTATGATCTGCCCAATTAGCTGCCAATAATCATGTGCCACATGTCACCCTTGCAGTGGTGACACATGTCACCTCTTTTTTTCCTTTGACCTTTTTACTAGGTTTGACTGCAAATTTTATCGCTTATAACTTTTGCATACAAACTATGTTTGACTTTTTGTTTGCACCATTGGAAATCTAATGACGAGCTCTACACATTGATGGGTTTTTTTTAGAGAATTTTGGATGGTTAAATTTTGAGCATTACTGAACCATTATAGACCTCTGTGTATGTTTCAGAGCTTTATGGACCTCTATAAGAATTCCTAGATATTCCTGGATCACCCCCTGCTAGAGAGTGTACTTGAAAGGGTGAATGCCAACAAGATATCCCTTTGGAACCTGTCTACAACCTCATCAACCTCTACTTATGATGGTGGTTTCCTACTTCCCCTTCCCCTCTAGTGTGGACACTATGAAGTATAGTTCCCAAATTCATGACACTCAAAACATTTGATCCTAATAAGATCCTTCTTCCATCTCGGATCTGGAGATGCTTCTCTCTAGGGAGAAGCCCTTCTTCCTGGAGAAATTATTCTTCCTGGAGAACATTTTTCTTCCCTTCCTAGTGCAGGTTAAAAGCACCTGGTTCTCATCACTACTACTCTTCACCATACCATCCATATCATCCCTGGATACTAACTAAGTCTCCTCCCAGATACAATCAATCCATATTCTATCAAATTTTGGTAACTTGTATCGTGCACAGATCCCCTGCACGAATGGTTCCTAAGATGTGGAAAGACCTCTCAACTCCACATTCACCAACTTAGCATCCTCCACCTTATCACTGATGGATACAAGCTGATATCGGATCTGTGTAATATTCATAAGACAGTTCACAACAATTTCCTCAATAGACATCCTAACAACTTGAAGTTGATGCTTCAAATGAAACTTCCTACCTATATTCCCATTCTGGTATAGACCTACCATAGAATCATACATCTCCTTGGAAGATTTCTTCTTGATAATGTGAGGAATCAAGTGATCCTTCATGGATTCTAGTAACACGCACTTGGCCTTCACTTCCATCTTCTTGTGGAATTCCCAATCTACTGGATCAATCGAGCTAGGGACCACACTCTCAACACACTCCTTGAGGTCATTCTCTTCTAACATAAGGAGAACCCTTTCCTTCCAATCCCAAAAGTTGGATTCCCCTTCCAACCTATCCTCAATCTTCAATGTGTTCACCATGGTGACCTACCCAGAATAAGAACAAGAACAAGAACAACACTCCTCCAGTGTTCTAGCAAACAAATGTTTATTAATATGATCCCATTCTCTTCAGATCCCAAAATATGATACCATGTCAATTTTCACATGCAACTCTATGTGACTAATTTTCATATCGAAAAATTGCTTCCTAGTGATATAACAGTAAAACTCTAGTTTTTATCACTGAACAATTTTACACTGAAAATTATTGACTGAAATTATATCCAGCGGAAACACAAAATATCAGAGATGAATCATCAACACATATGAGACACAAATTTTAGTTATGTAACCTTCTTGTCTTCATAAATTATGAGGGAAAAACCAACCCTCCCAACTAGTAATAATCATACAAATCAAAAAACCAAGCCTTAGCAATTAACTAGAAATATCTTATGCCCACAAATATACTACATACCACTTGTACGACCTGTTGACATCACATGTTAGCATGTATGGACCTATACCTACCCACGTAAACTTTGTACGGATGTACGTGACTGTTACCAATATAACCCACGTACGTACGCGATTGTTCCCACTGCAACCCGTGTAAGAACGTGATTGTTCCCACTGAAACCTGTGTACATGCAAGAAAACCTATACGGACACTTTCATAGACTTTTCTCCACTGGTACAATTTCTTCCTTATGCGGCTACCTCTCTCTCCCACACATGTAGTGTGATTTTCCTTGCCAAGAAAAAAAATAGAGAGTCCTCAACCCTAGGCCAGATTTGTCATCATGCAAAATTCCCCTTTGTTGAAACCACCAAGCCACATAGCACAAGTGTAGAGTCACTTATTATGACTCCATTCTTCCACAATGAGAAAATGTCACAATGACCTCTCTCCTTTATATACAAGTCCAATGAGTGAGATTAGGCACCCCTTCTAAACTCAACAATTAATTAGAATATTTTATTCCTCTTTGTGGGTGTGACACCCCATCACAAGCCCACAAATCCCATCACTTTCCTATGAGGCCCTAGCATCATTCCGGGGCTGATTTCACTAAAGCAAAAGGATAATCTGGTGCCAACGAATATTCCCACATTCCTGACACCTTGTCCTCTTGTGGGAATACCTCCCGAAGCTACAATAAAAAATAGAATAGATCTAGGTTTTTGCTACAGATATTATTATTTTATTGTGGAGGTTGTTGAGTCAAAACTCTATATAACTAAGGCTCGTCCCATTGTAATGATTGTTGACACTTTGGAGAATTACTAGAGACATTTGGTTGGTATTTTTGTTGGAACTTTTGGGAACTTATTTTGGATCTTATTGTTTAATACTAATGATTGATTTCCTGCATCAAGTTTGTAATCAAAGGTTGGAAATGATGGATAATATTGTTCCTTTTGAAAGAGATTAATTTTGATTGATTATTCTCTTATCTCTTTGTATCTAAGTGTTGGAAATGTATTCATGTGCTTAATTTCTTAATTAGGATTAGCAAAGAATGCATAATTTGATAGTAGATTAACCCTTTGATACAACTTTATAGGTCTTTCCTAATTCAAATTCTTCTCAAGATAAATCTGATTTAGAGGACATCATTATATGTTGGTGAAAAATCCTTAATTAGGGTTGTTTACCCTCATATTATCAAAATAAAACCATATATACTTGCTTCCCTATGACTCCACGTGCCCAACCTTGTCTTGGGAACTAATACTACTCTCAACTATTTTCATAAAGTTTATAAAACCAACCTTTGAACTTGTTGGTTTGAAATATGAAATTAATAAAAGAAAAACCAAAGTTTAGATTTCATCCCATGAGCCAAAGAGACAAGTTGGTTAGTTATTTTGAGATCTGGAATTTACACCTAAAAATCATCTTTAAGAGATCGCATATTCCCCAACAAAAGACTCATTCATTTTATATCCTAAAATATGAAATATATTATTGTATCGTCCAAAAAATGAGATTCACTTCTAAGACTAAAAATCCTCTTCTTTAGCATATTTTTGGGGTCTTTTTCTATGTATAACAAATCTTTTATTTATAGTCAAATATCATAACAAAAACATATTTAGACTAAGTCTCTTGAACCACTTTTTGATCCATCTATCTTCATTAAACACATAGTGTTTAGGGATTCCCCCTTTGAGTTAGAAAGGAACCAATGTAAAGAGTGGGAGAAAGTTATTGTGGTTTCACTGGATAACCTCTACAAGTTTCCCTTAGATATTCACCTTGTGAATTATGACTTTAACACCTAGGGTGAGGGCTTGAGCGGTAACATTTTGATGTTGTTGTTGGGAATAAAGTCCATTTATTGGATCAAGAAGACTATGTTTCAATATCATTGATGAGTCAATACCTAAATACTTATTTTTTAAACTCATACGGTGACTCCACAAGAAGGCACATCTAGCAGATACTTCACAAGGAGTTCATATGACAGACTTTTTCCTAGATTTTTTGAACTAGACAAAGTTAACCGAAGGAGAATTAAGAGGGTCTCACAATATTCAATAAAGAAAAAATTTGAAATAATTAAAAAAAAAAAATTCTTAACTCTTCCAATTAGTAAACCCCCAAAGTAGTCATGGCTTCATGGAAGAGTAATTTGTACAAGGAATTGGATATCTCAAATATCCATGGAACCCCAAATGACATGCTCGAAAAGTATAGTAAATGGCTTCCTAATTTCTCAGGGAACAATGTTGTAATGGCTAAAGAACACATCAACAAGTTTCAAGATGCAATGGTAGAACATGAAATAGAAGATGATCACAAGGATGTGTTAATAAAACTATTTGTCCTTTCATTTGAAGAATATGATAGAATGTGGTTCGGGAGTCTTGATTAATCTAGCATTGAAACTTCGGATGCATTTACAGATGTCTTTTTGGAACAATGGGATGTGAAGAAAGATGTGGGTTTTAATTAATGAACCCCATGAAATCAAGAAGAAAGAGCATAAAATTGTAATGGAATTCAACCTCAAATTTTAAAAGTTATGGATAAAATACCACAAGATATCAATCATAAGAATAACATTTTTGTATTGTATTATACAATTTTTTTTAAATCCTTTTGGTTTCTATTTAAGAGATAAATCTTGATCACTTTGAAATCAGACCAAGACATGGCTAGTTATATAGAAGTGAATTTTATAGCCTTAGGTAAAGTAGATTTCCTTGGTTCCTGTAGGGCATGAACATTTTTATCCCCAACTTCTAGGGATAACTAAGGAGATGATGTCTCAAGGCCCCCAGGTTGCAGACATGGAGTACCGAGAGACAAATGACCGACAATGTCCACATGCACAAATAGAGACCCTCTTCACCACCGTAGTTCCTGGATTCGTGATGACGAAATCCTCCACATAAGCTTGCTTCCCAAATACGATCGCTCTTGCTCCATGAGGTACAAGTCAGGTGTTTTGGTAAGTGTCACTTTAATATTTCAGGCATTTTATTATGTTGCATTTAAATCTGTTTTTGATTATAGAATGTTTGCTTGGAAGTTATGATATTTTCCATGTTTTACCTTGGTGGTTGGCATTGCGCCCTAGTAAGTGGTCACCCTTAGGGATGGATTTTCTGCTAGGAGGTATCCTTGACAAGTCATTGTGCCATTCCCAATCATACTTACCATTTTTCATCACTTCACCCCTTATTCTTCTCCTTATCTTTTGGTATTTTCAAGTGTATTGACCCAAGAAGGGATTGTACCTCATTTCATGGGAATAAGGGGTTGAAGGCCCAGAGGTTTGTAGATGGAAAAATATAAAATCCAATCATAAACTTATAGATGATTGCCCAGGGATCTCGAGGATAGTGAAATGTCTCTCATAAGAAACTGATGGGACCAATGAAAAATAACAATATAAAATGCCAACCAAGGTAGAGCGTGTGTGGGAAATGTTTTTCATTCATAGGTAGAATTCCCACAGATTGGCTTCAACTTGGGGAAGCATAGTGTGACCAGGGTAGAGTCAAGGTGGGAAATGTTTTTCATGCTTAGGTGGAAGTCCCACCTTCGTTTAAACCTGGAAACGTCTTAAAAAATAAATCGCAATATATGGGATTGGAAAAAGGATGCATTGAAAACGAAGGTGCAACACACCCTCTACAAAGGAACCCATAAATGAGACAATACAAACCCTTCTATGTCATGAACCCCATGCCCAAAATTCTTACCCCCCATACACTTCATATTCTCCACATGGTTTAGAGACTTTTCCACCTAGGAAACATCCTTGACTTAAGGAATGATTCACCCAATAGGTCACCTTGTCAACCCTCCCATTCCTAAACTTGGCAAAATGCATAGGGTATTTGATCACTTGTTTAATTTGATGAGTTAATTTTTTATGTACATGCTTAGATGGCTCTTATATTAAAAGTGATTTTACTTGCCATGATGATTTGACTTGAGATCCATGGAGGGTGTACTTGTTTGTCTTTGTAGGACCTTGCTAATGGAGATTTTGGAGGAACAAGCCCAACTTGGGCCTTCATTAGGGTAGGAATCCCACCAGTTGGATGCTATAGCCCAAACCTTGGGGTAGTACAACAGAGGATAGTTTCCTTTGGAGGCAAAGGAAGATACCTTGGAGAATCTCACCTAACACTTGCAAGCCCAACGATTTTCCTTTGGAGGCTAAAACGTCACTTTGGAGGGCGTGACGTCACCCTAGGGCTAGGTCTGGGTGGTGATGATGTTGTTTTGATGGAAACTTAGCACTTTTGGAGGGGGGATACCTTTTCCATCACAGAGATGAACCTAGATAGGAGGCCCAACGACATCCTCCCTTTGCTAAATAACTTTCTAAAGTGACCTTGACGTCACGCTAGAAGGGGTTGGCATCATGCTTTAGGGTTTTTTATGTGCATTTTTTAAGAGAATTTTAAATTTATTATGTAAAGGGGAAAACTAAAGGGAGAATGGCTCCCTTATTTTTTGGTTTACCCTAATTTATGTGGACAAACACTTTTTAGGAGTTTATATAAATAAGGATCATTTTCATTTCATTTTAACATGACTCTCTCACATGAGAAGAGATACTTGGCTGAAATTTGCGCTCCTCTTAGTAAATCTCTCTCTCTCTCTCTCTTATGCTATGGTTATCATTTGTCTTGTTAAGTAAAGTGGTGTGTTATCTCTTGGAGGCTCTTTGTCTTGTTATGGTGATGAAAATTCTTGGTAACTAGGGTTTTGTCTTGCATGCTCTTGGAATTGGTAAGGAAAATATGCATTTTGTTAGATCCTCTTTATTGTCCCATGCTTTTTATTGGATAGATCCTTGGAGGAATATAAGGGAATATTCCCTCCACCAAGTTTTATCATTTCTTTCGGTTGAAAAGGTTATTGCAAAGGTTTCTAGGAGGTGTAAAAGGGCTTACCACCCTCCTAGAATTTACCTTGTCAGGGTTACTTTCTCAAGGGAGTAAAAGGGTTTACACCCCTTGAGAAGTAGTAGGCATAACCTAATACAATAAGACTCCATAACCCATTTGGAAAGGCAATAATAATTTATTGCATTGGAGAAATAAATTACTTGCATTGGTAAACGTGATTTTGAGAGATATTGATCTTGTTCAAGTTGGAATATTTTCTTGGTGTCTTAAGCTTGCTAAAGCCACTAGGGAATATTGATTATCCTATTATTTCATGCATTGTAATCAATCAAAAGATGCAGCCATTAGGGCTGCAGAAGAACATACTATATTTCTTACTTTTACTTGCATTTCAACCATGGAAAATTGTTTGTAAGCCACTATTATCATTCTATTGCTTATTGGTTAACGTTTTGTCAGATTACCTGCTAGTTTTTGTGGTTGAAACTTTCTGTTGTAGAAAATATTTTATGCAGCCACTTGTATGTTACAATTATTCTTTAAAAAAACTATCTAACAACCCTCTTTCACCATCAAAGTTTGTGCTTCAGTATTGGAAATTTATATATTGGTTTAGTACTTTATTCTCCAATAATTATTTGACAATTTTGATGGTTGTTTATGCAGTAACTAATTGATTTCATGTTGATATATACATTTGTTTACTGTTGTAATTTAGGACAATAATCTTCACTTTCTTTTCCATTAGAATATTGTGCTTGTACACTTGTCTTTCTCTTGTCTCGGGCAGGTATAACTATCTTTTGTAGGTACTCAAGCATTTGGCAACCATTAACCATCGGCAATACTTGTTCCCAATCCATCTTCCACTTTGTAGCTTGAACTATAGGGGTATCATCTTCCATAACTCCATTTTCCATCTCTTTTCCTCCTAGGGTCACCCGGGATTCCCACCTTGTGTAGGATTTTTCATTCACTAAAGTGAGGGGAGGGTTTATCTAAGGTGAAAGTGGGTAGACTCTCATGTAGTTCTTGCCATATTGTGGATTGGGTCGGGATTTTCCCAACCTAGATTTTGTGCACTAAAATTTTGGCGTCGTTGTCGGGGAGGATCTTGAATCCTCTTTTGTGCCCTAACGACACTTTGGAAAACTATCCCAAAGCATTTCCCTAGTTTTCCTGGTGACTCCACTTGAGGGAAGTTCCCTTTCTCTTTCCTTCTTTGATGAGTTAAGACTCATCTAGCGACTCCACCTTCCCATAATCCTTCATCCCAAAAAAACCTTCCCCTTGGAAGATTCAAGCCTTCAGAAACTTACCAAATAAGGCCTCCTCTATGTTCTCCCTTTGTCAAACAACTCTTTCACAGTAATATCCCACTTGCAACAATGGATCATCCTTGGAAAAAGGGCCTCTATAAACCATTGAATATCCCAATACCATGCCTAAGGAAATCAACAAATGGTTGAAAAAAATTGTTGGGAACAATGTAATCATTGTAGAACAATATCTACATGCCATCGGTCGAGACATGCAAAATGAAGGAGTGGAACATGAAGATGTTGCAATTAATTTTCTAGAACCATCTCTCACTGAAGATGCCCAAAGGTGATTTGATGGCTTACCAAATGATCACCTTACCACTTACGAAGACTTTGCTACGATGTTCAAAAGTAGGTGGTCACTAAATAAATATAGTGGTATGATAATGAATCAATTCAACTAGATAAAGAAAAAGGAGAACGAAATGGTTAGTGTGTTTGATACTAGTTTTGATAAACTGCATAGTCAAATCCCCTAGTATTTTCACCCTACCGCAGTAGCTACTTGTATCCTTTATGTCAATTCCTTTGAAGGGGAATTTGGATTCATCATGAGGGACAAGAAACCCCTCACTTTGGAAAAATCTAAGGAGTATAGTGAAGACATTGAAGAGAATCTTTTGTGTTCCAAGTTCGATATTTTTCAGTATCTTCATGCCAAAGAAGAACCCAAGGAAAAGACAACTAAAAAAATTGCATCGGGGCCAATTGTTATCATAGATCATAATCTTGATCAGATGAGTACTCAGTTTATCCAGATTCAAAATCAAGTTATGCTTCGGTTGAAAACTTTGGAAATAAATCAGTGTGCCCCTAGGAATCCTTTTGTTAGGAAAGAACCTACAGGTTGGAAGGAAAAGCCTCAACACGAGGTAAAGGCTCCTTACATGATGAACCCTATTGGGATGGTGAACTTGGAAGAATTACCATGGTGATATCCTTACCAAGAACCTCACTTAGAGGAAAAGTGTCCAAGAGAAGAAGATTCTCATCACAATATCAATTGCATGGATAAAATCTTTGCATTTCAAGATGAGGATTATGATATACCTGTAGGTATTACACAAGAACAGATTGATGAATCCCAAATAAAAGGAACCATAGAAGGTTGACTCAAAGTTTTTAATCAATTGATTGAAGAGAAAAGTAAAGAATTAAAGAAAAGGGAAATCATGACCTATGCAAGAAGAAATAAAATTCCTATTTTGCCTCCACAATCTTCAGAAAAAAAAAAAAAAAAAACCTCATCTCAGCCAACAAATCAAGCATCACATCAGCCAAAGAAAATGGCTCCTCGGACAGTAAATAAAGTGGTCCCACCACCCCCACATCTATTTCAATAATTGATTCCAAAAAAAGCACTAGAATAAGAGATTCAGTTGAATATAGATGTTCCTTCCATGATTGGGAAAATGAATATGAAATTCCCAATGATAAAGATGTGCAAGATCACTTTCGTCAGAAGGGAAGTTTTGAAGGCATTTAAGGTGCCAAATGAGGAAGAATATATTCCTATGATCTTAAATACCATGTACCATGGACAATAGAGGGATACCAACCCTCCCTTTTACATATCACTTGGTGTAAATGATCTTTGCTTGAACAAATGCATGCTAGATTATGGGGCCTTAGAAAATGTGATGTCTTTGAAGGTCATGAAATGGCTTGGTTTGAAAACAACTCACCCATATGGAAATGTTTGTGGCATTGATTCCAAGAAGGTGAAGGTTTATGGTCTCATAGAATACATGGAAGTCTACCTGGAATATTTCCCTCACATTGGCCTTATCATGAACATAGCGTTGATTGATGTTTCAGACACTTGGGGTATGCTCTTATCAAAGAGTTGGGTAGCCACTCTTGGTGCATGTTTTAGCATGGACCTCACTCATGCGCACATTTCTATCGGAGATGGTACCTTTGAGAATCTCTATAAATGGAAGGTGTCCATGAAACATGTATTAGATCATAGTGACCCTGATTATAGTAGCAAGGATGATTTTGATGAGGTTATAGATACCATTGAGTATGATCCACAAGACCTATATTTTATGCAGGAAGACTACATAGATGTGATACTTCCAAGGTTGAATGAATACAAAGATAAAATTGAAAAATTCCAAGGAAAATAGCTAGGGTCCATCAAGATATTGAAGAAAGATGCAGATGAAAGGGATAAATAAAATCGAAAGGATATTAAATATGAAATCAACACAGAGTCTCCTTCGCACCCCTACATCGAGAATATACCTTACGTCAACTATAGTGAAGGAAGTATTGCATTCATGTGAGATAAGAGGAAGGGAAAGACCAAATATGATCAGAAGAATGAGAATTATTGGCTTGGCCCTTACATCATCAAGTAGAAGTCTAAGAATGAAAAATACTACTTGTCATCCTTGGACGAGAGAAATATGCCATTACCAGTGGATGGGTCTCTCCTCCAACCCTGCATTCAAGGTATGTGACTTCTTCGGGGACCAGGGCCCAGGGCCCAGGTAAGTAGGTAGGTCATCTTGCTTTCTTTCATTTTGTATCTTGATTTCTCATGGTATTTTACCTCCATTTCATTTTTCTCTACTTGCATTTTTTACATGCTTCTTTGTTATCATATGAAAAATGAAAAAAATTCTTTCCTAGATTAGTTGTCATTTTTTATATTTTTATTTATGATATATATGGACAAAGGGTGATAGAACCACCCTAGATTTTACATTTTCATGTTTCAGTGTAAGTACAAGTCTTACCAGAATATCATAAGGTTCTCATGCACTCTACAACGAGTACATTTCCTCGAGTAGGAGCTAGATGTTATCCCCAATTTCTAGGGATAACTAAGGAGATGATGTCTCGAGGCCCTCAAGTTGTAGACATGGAGTACCGAGAGATGACCTACATCATCCATGTGCACAAATAGAGACCCGCTTCACCACCACAGTTCCTATATTCATGATGATGGCATCCCCTACATCAGCTTGCTTCCGAAAGATTATGGGTCTTTCTCCATGAGATACATGTCAGGTATTGTGGTAAGTGTCACTTTAATATTTCAAGCATTTGAGTATGTTTCATTTAAAGTTTCTTTTGAATATATAATGTCTTCTTGGAAGTTATGATATTTTCCTTATTTCACCTTGGTGGTTGACATTGCACCCTAGTAAGTGCTCACCCTTAGGGATGGGTTTTCTATTGGGAGGTATCCTTGACATTTCATCGTTATATTCATGATCATACTGACCATTTTTCATCACTTCACCCCTTATTCGTCTCCTTATATTTTGGGATTTTCAGGTGCATTGACCCAAGAAGGGATTGTACCTCATTTTATGGGAAGAAGGGGATAAATTCTTGGAGATTTGTAGTTGGAAAAAGATAAAATCCAATCATAAACCTTATATATGCTTGCCTAGGGATTCTCAGGACAATGAAATGTATCTCATAAGAAATTGATGGAACCCGTGAAAAATAACAATATAAAAATTCCAACCAAGGTAGAGCGTGTGTGGGAAATGTTTTTCATGCTTATGTAGAAGTCCCACACATTGGCTTTAACTTGGGGAAGCATATTGTGACTAGGGTAGAGTCAAGGTGGGAAATGTTTTTTATGCTTAGGTATAAGTCCTACCTTGGCTTCAACCTAGAAACATCTTAAAAAACAAATGACAATAGATGAGCTTCAAAAAAGGATGCATTGAAAATGAAGGTGCATCACACCCTCTACAAAGGCACCAATAAATGAGACAATATGAACCCTTGTATGTCATGAACCCCATGCCCAAAATTCTTACCCCCCATCCACTTCATCTTCTACACATGTCTTAGAAAGGTTTCCACCTAGGAAAAACTCCTTGATTTCGGGAATGATTCACCCAATAGGTCACCTTGTCAACCCTGCCATTGATCCAGGCAGAAATTGATGTCCACCCACCTATTCCACTAGCTCAAAACATGGGTTTCCACCTTGGAAATGTTTTTATCGTTTTTCGAGTCTTGAACTTTAGGGGTCGTTTTGAGGCCCTAAACAACATTTTTTGGCACGACAGGGAAAATAAATTTTCTAAAAATATGGTCTAGACCAAGTGGAATATGTACTCCTTGGCTAGAAATTTTCAATGAGGTATAGAATTCCTCAAACTGATATCATATGCAAATGTTACACCCTTGGGAAGTTGGCATACCAGCTAGCCCCATCGAGGCCTACAAACCTTTTGGTGTTTCATCTTCCGAGTTTAGTTTTTTGGATTTTCTTTATGTTAAAAAGGCCTCTAGAGCCTCATTGTAAAAATCATGATCTTCTTGTGAATGAGTGTAGCCATCACATATATTCTCAGAGATAAGCTCACACCATTCTAGTGAATCATTCACTTTGTAATTTTACATATTTTGTACATTATCTCATTAATAAATATTGTGCATTATTGTATCTCTATGTTTATTTGCAATATTTCTATGTATCTTGCAATATATTTGTATATTTCATTGTTATATATCTGCCTTCATTTCATTCTCAAAATAAATTCAGATTAGTGGTATCAGAGCAGGTTGCTCATTGTTGTTTCTAGTGCATGTCCTCAACGAAGTTAGGTTACAAAGAGTTGGGTCTCAAGCTAGTTTCCCTTGAGGACAACCACTCTCGTTAGCCCAAGTGGCCTCCCATGGCAGAAGAAAAGAGAGATGTGAGAGAATAAGATCTCATCAAGTTGTTGCTCGCAGAAGCCCTTGTACAACAAAGGAACAAGATGTTGGAGAATTTTTCACAAATCCTTCAATGATTGTTGACAATAGCAGGCACGTCTTCATCAAGAAGTCGCTTTGGAGACGCTACTCCATTCAAGGTACAAGTTAATTTTGATACTCCCGTATTTGAAGGTCAGATCGATGCAGATGCTTTGGAAAAATGGTTAAATTTGCTAGAAGTTTGTTTCTTTGTTAACAATTTTCCTGACAGAGAAAAGATCACCTTTGTGCTCCTCAAGGCTCTCCCCCATGTCAAACATTGGTGGGAAAATTTCTGGGAGAAAAATTCCACAGAGGGGTCTAGAATATTTGGGATCGAGCCCACTTGGGATTCTTTTATGGATACAGTCAAGGAGCAATATTACCATGTCGGAAACTATGATGACCAGTACATGATATGGACCATGCTACATCAAAAGCGAGACCAAATACTGTCGAAGTTCACAAATACCTCCCATGCCTTGCACACCAAGATGGGTATCAAATACTCTGAGCGACATATGGTTTTGAAACACCGTGGGGCTCTACATAGGTACTTATAAACTGAAATGGAATTTCTATACATCTCATCACTGGGAGCCGCTTATAGATATGTTGTCAAAATCGAGAAGAAATTTAAGCAGCAGAACAAGCGGGAATTTGGGTCTGCAAATCCACAATAGCCAAAGTACGGTAAAGGCATCCCTAACTCATAGAATAGTCAACCTCAAGACAACTAGTCCAAGCCACAGGAAAATAAGTCCAACAGAAAGGCGAAGAAGGACACTGAGAAGTGGTGGGACTTCCAAAAAATCCCTTGGCACAACATCGGTGAATGTCACTCGAAATAGTCATTGGTAGAGGAGCTCAAAGAAACAGATCTAAGCCCTAACTTAGACTCCAATTCACACAATAATAAAAGGAGATAGATAATTGATGTAGATCCCACTACTACTATCACAACCGCAACAATACAACTAGAAGAACCAAAGGATCCTAAAGAGGGGGAGCACCTTTTCCATTCAAATTTGTGGGTGAAGGGGACCCAGTTGCATTTTATTGTTGATAGCAGAAGCCAGAAGAACCTCATGTCAACATAGGTCATAGAAGAACCAAAGGATCCTAAAGAGGGGAGCACCTTTTTCATTAACAAACATGGGTGAAGGGGACCCAGCCACTTTATTGTTGATATGTAGTTTGGGCAACCTCAGCACAAACAGGAAGTCATCAAGCAATTGAATTTTTCGACAACACCACACCCATCCATATATAAGATCGCATGGTCTACTAAGATGAGATCTTCTGCAGGAGCTAGCAGTTGTCTCCTATCATATGACATCAAGCCCTTCAAGGTTGAGGAACTGTGTAATGTTTCCCCATTGTAAGTCTTTGAAGTTATATTAGGCCAACTATATATGTGGAGGTGTCATGTTTTTTATGATTCTTGAACCCATAGTGTCATTATTACTCTTGGGGGTCATCCCTACAGGATACCATAGGTAGCTCTGACTATTGTATAGACAAAATAGTGTTGCAAAGTAATATCTCATACTGCAAAGTTTAGCATATTCAAAACTTGGTTAGAAGAGAAGGAAACTTCAACCACTTCAGCCTTGGCCCAAGACCCTTATATCCCGCAGAAGCAGATAAAAAAGATTGTAAAAGAGAACCAAGATATCCCTACTGCATCTACGGGGGTGCCTCTACACTGCCCAGTCAAACCAAGTTATGATAAATCCCTTCATGTTATTCATGTTGCATATTCACCAACATATTCCTCCCACACTAAGGAAGATCATGAACCATATTATTTAAACAAATCCAACCCTTCCAACAACAGGTTCATAACATCCTTCAACAAGTTAAGCAGGGAAGCTTCTTCAACAAGGCAGGCAACACACTAAGGTTCAGATTCAGCAAAAGCTTCCCCGGGTACTTGACGCAATGGAGACCATTGCTTCCTAATGGGGGAGGATTGATCTAGGTGGAAATTGATGGCCACCCACCTATTCCACTAGCTCAAAACATGGGTTTCCACCTTGGTAGTTTTTCTACGGTTTTTTGGGTCCTAAACTTTTGGGGTTGTTTTGAGGCCCTAAATGAAGTTGTTTGGGCATGAAAGCACCCATTTGATATCTAAAGACATGGTTTGGGCCAAATGAAATATGTATTTATCGATTAGACCTTTTTGACGAGGTATAGAATGCCCCAAATGTATATTATATGAAAAATTTACGCCCTTGGGAAGTTGGCATACCAACTACCCCCATTAGGGCCCGCAAACCTTTTGACGTTTCATCTTCCGGGGCTAGGGTTTTGGATTTTATTTATGTTAAAAATGCCTCTAGAGCCACATTCTAAACATCATCATATTCTTGATATCGAGCATAGCCATCACATATATTCTTAGAGATAAGCTACTACCATTCTAGCGAGTCATTCACTCTATAATTTTACAGTTTCTCTACATTCTCTCATTAATAATAAAAAAATATGCATTATTGTATCCCTGTGTTTATTTTCAATATTTATGTGTATCTTACAATATCTATGTATATTTAATTTTTATATATTCGCCTTCATTTTTTTCTCAAAATAAATCCAGATCACCCATACCTAAACTTGGCAAATTGCATAGGGTATTTGAGCACTTGTTTAATTTGATGAGGTAGTTTTTTATGTACATGCTTTGATGGTTCTTATATTAAATGTGATTTTACTTCCCATGAAGCTTTGAATTGAGATCCTTGGAAGGCGTACTTGTTTGTCTTTCCATGATCCGTATTTTATGAGCAGAATGAAATGAATATAGATTATTAACGGGTACTTAACACAAAATAACAGAGATACAGTAAAACTAGTTTTCTATTCAATAATGAAATAAGTTGAAGACTGTGAAATGCAGTGGAAACAAGCTTGCTAGAATGGTGGCATATTATCTCTGAGAATATCTATGACGGTTGTGCTCATTCGCAAGATGATTACAATGAGACTATGAAGGCCTTTTTACAATAAGCAGGAATGTCAAAAACCCTAGACATCCAAAAACCTAACCCTAGGAGATGGCGGTTATTCTGCAATTTTCCATGTGTCTGCATGAACTGCAGTGGCTTATGATCAGTGTGGATGATTTTATCCTTCCGAATAATGTAATGTCTCCACTAGCAGCAGGCTTTCACAATAGAGTACATTTCTTTTTCGTAAGTAGGGCACTTACAGACAACATCTGATAGTGTCTCACTATGATAGGTCACGGGGTGGTCGTGCTGAGTGAGAATGATGCCCACAACATAGTCTGAAGCATCTATCTTGATCTCAAAGAGTTGTTGCAGGTCTGGTAGTGAAAGTACTGGGGTTGAGCACAAGCGCTACTTCAAATCATCGAACGCTTGTTTTTGGGACCGGCCCCACACAAATTTCTCCTTACCACCACCCCTATTTATTTGGTTGAGGGCCCATGCAATATGGGAGAATCCCAACACGAACCTGCGGTAGAAATTGGCAAGGCCCAAGAATCTCTGAAGCTCATTGAGTGTGGTTGGGGTTGGCCAATCACGAATGACTTGGAAAATTGGCTGGATCCACATGTACGCCATGTTGATCAATGATGCAGCCCAGGTAATGGACCTTGTCCATGCTGAAGGATCATTTTTCCAAGTTAGCGTATAGCTTTTGCTGTTGTAGGGTGTGTAGAACCTGCTGAATATGCTGCAATTTTTTGGCCCAAGTCTTGTTGTAAATGAGAATGTCATCTAGATACACCACTACAAAAGTATTGGTGAATGGTCTCAAGTTATCGTCCATCATCCTCATGAAAGTGGATGGAGCATTTGTCAAACCAAAGGGCAAGACCAACCATTTAAAAAGGCCTTCCTTTGACTTGAAGGTGGTCTTCCATACATCTATCTATTCTATCGGGACTTGGTGGTAGCCAGACTTTAGATCAATATTACTGAAGTATTTCCCCCCCGTGAGTTGATCAAGGAGGTCGTCGATTCGGGGAATCGGGTACCATTTTCTGACTGTGATTTTATTCAGATCTCGGTAATCAATGTAGAGTCACCAAGTTCCATATTTCTTCTATACCAGGACGATTGGGCTCTCATAAGGTGATGAGTTGGGACGGATGTGCCCCTTGTGGAGCAGTTCTTGGATCTATCGCTTGATCTCCTCATTCTCTAACAAAGAGAGATGATAGACTATCCCATTGGGAAGCGGTGCGTCGGGGGTCAGATCGATGGGGTGCTTGACCTAGAAGTGCATAGGTACCCCTGTAGGTGAGGAGAAGATATCTGAGTATTCTTTCACGACCTTATCTAATTGCTTCTGCTGTGTGGAGAGGTTGGTCGTAGAGACCCTGGATGTGGCTGTGATATTTCGCTTATTCTGAGAGTGAATAATGAAGAAGACAAACTTCCACATATGAGAGATGGCCTTCCTGCATTTCTTAGCAGAGATCAAGGAAATAGCACTAGGTGGGACTGCCTCGGGTATCCTGTACAATTTCCTGTTCAAAGTAATTATAACACTACGAGGCCTAGACTCATATACAGCATGATGTTTCCATAAATAAGGTTGGCCCAAAAGAACATCACAAACTTTGAGAGGAGAAAAATCACACAATACCTCGTATTTGAAGGGCTTGATGTCGTACGACAGTCGGCACTATTGGTTGACGCAAAGATCGCTTCCTTGGTGGATTCATCCAACGGTGTAGGGTTGTGGGTGCGGAATTGTCAGCAGGGCCAACCACTTGACAACCTCTATTGAGATGAGGTTCTTCTAGATATCGCTATCAATGATGAAGTGTAGTGGGGTGCCTTTTACCCACATCTGTGAATGGAAGAGGCGCTCTCCTTCTTCTGGCTCATCTGGTTCACCAGGCTAGATATTGGTGGTAGCAACGGTGGCACTGGGTTCTGTCTCAATGATCTGTCTTCCCCTTTCTGGTTCTGGCTCAGAGTCAAAATCCACATCTGATTCAGAGGCTTTCACTTCGGCCACCAACGACTTCTTTGAGTGG
>SNQJ01S0069907.1:19529-70428 GCA_010110895.2 Picea sitchensis | reverse complement strand
TAGAAAGAATTTTTGATCAGAACGACGTACCGGTAAAATCCACTTTACAGCCCCAACCAGAAGAAGTGGAGGACTGCGAGATAGGAACTGAAAAAGAATCCAGGGTGGTAAAAATATCCAAGTTCCTCCCTCCAGAAGTAAAAGTTAAGTATAAAAACCTACTCAAATAGTATAAGGATGTTTTCGCCTGGTCTTATGACGAGTTAAGAACATATGACACTTCCATAATTGACCACAAAATACCTTTGAAGCCTGGGGTCAAACTGTTTAAGCAAAATCTTAGGCAGACTAACCCCATTTTGTTACCTGTGATCGAAAAGGAAGTTAAGAAACTTTTAGACGCGAAAATAATCGTACCCCTGAGATACTCGGACTGGATAGCAAACCTAGTCCCGGTCAGGAAAAAGAATGGAGAAATCAGACTGTGTGTGGATTTCCGAAACTTAAATAAGTCGTCTCTCAAGGACAATTATCCGCTGCCCAAAATGGACCATGTGCTAGAAAAAGGAGTTGGAGCGAATCGAATGTCTATGATAGATGGGTTCTCTGGTTATAATCAAATCGCCATGAATGAACAAGACAGGGAAAAAATTGCTTTCACCACACCATGGGGTACGTTCATGTATGAAAAAATGCCTTTTGGTTTGATGAATGCAGGGGCCACCTTCCAGCGCGCTATGGACATCGCCTTCATAGGAGAAAGGGACAAGTTCGTAGTCATTTACCTCAACGATTTGACATTTTTCTCTAAAACTGATGAAGAACACTTGATGCATCTCAAACAGAACTTCGAAAAATGTCGCAGGTTTGGTCTATCTTTAAACCCAAAGAAATCACATTTCTCCATGCGAGAAGGTAAGCTTTTAGGTCATATCGTATCTAGGGATGGAATCAGGATTGATCCTAAGAGGATTGAAGCAATATATACTATAAATATTCCCAGAAATATAAAAGAGATTCAATCTTTCTTAGGAAGAATAATTTTTTTACGAAGGTTTATCCACAATTTCGTTTGAGATTGTAAAATTGATCACAGGGATGTTAAAGAAGGACAGTGAAGTAAATTGGACAACCAAGGCCAGAGCATCGTTCACGCATATTAAGAAAGTCAGAAGCGGGTCACCTGTGTTAGCAAGTCCAGACTATCTGAAAGATTTTCTTATTTTCTCATTTTCCTCTGAACACACTATCGTCGCGGTGCTCCTACAAAAGAATGAAGAGGGATTCGAACAACCGATCATGTTTTTTAGCAAAAGCCTTAGAGACGCAGAACTAAAGTATGACATAATATAAAAACAGGCGTATGCAATGGTAAAAGCATTAAAGGCATTCAGAACCTATGTGCTACATTCAAAGATAATCGCGTACGTGCCTACCAGTTCTGTGAAAGATATATTGGTAAAGCCAGACAGCGACGGAAAAAGAGGGTGATGGCTCGCTAAAATCCAAGAATTCGATCTGGAAGTTAAACCGACCAAATTGATAAAAGGGCAAGGACTGGCCAAACTCTTAGCTGAGTCAAATTTCAGAGCCCTTGATATCAATTTCCTACAGGAAGGCGACGAGACACAAACCTAAACGAGTTGGATGAGCAAACAAACCCAAACAAGATCGAAGAGAAGTTCATATCGTCAGGCTGGTATAGAGACATAGTGTCTTACTTACTGAACCTAAAATGCCCAAATGAACTATCACCATCTAAATGCAGAACTTTAAAACTCCATGCAGTTAAATATTGTATCGCTGAAAGCCAGCTATATTGGAAGGATCCGCTCAGTTTCCTGTTAGTCTGTCTAGTCGAATCGAAAACTCAGCGGGTTATAGATGAATTTCATGAGGGATTCTGTGGCAGGCATCACGCATGGAGAGATACAACTTACAATATTTTGAGGGCTGGGTACTACTGGCCAAAACTCTTTTCGGACGTCAATACCAAAGTGTGTGCCTGCAACCCTTGTCAACTATTCGCAGGTAAACAGAAGCTCCTGGCACTGCCTCTAGTTCCAGTCAAAGCTGGAGCCCCATTTCAGCAATGGGGTCTAAACTTCATAGGCAAGATTAATCCCCATTCCAGTGCTCAACACAAGTGGATCTTAACAGCTACAGATTATCTTACTAAGTGGGTGGAAGCCATTCCAACCAAAAGGGCAACAGACTCGGTGGTAATCAATTTCTTGGAGGACAATATTTTGTCAAGATTTGGTTGTCCCCGAAAGATAGTTACTGAAAATGCCCAAGCCTTTAAATCTATGGCTATGATCAGCTTCTGTCAAAATTATAACATCATTCTTGGTCATTCCATAGCATATTACCCCCAGGGGAACGGATTGGCTGAGTCATCTAACAAGAGCCTGGTAAATATAATCAAGAAAGTATTGGATGAAAATAAAAGGTCATGGCATGTGCACTTAAAATACGCATTATGGGAAAACCACATCAGCACTAAAAGGTCTATTGGCATTTCTCCTTTTCAAATGGTCTATGGGACAGATGTTGTTCTACCTATAAACCTAGTGCTACCAGTGATGAAGTTATGGCAGGATCAAAATGAGGAACCCAATCATGTAACCAGGAGAATAAATTAGTTGATTGAAGTTCAACAGCACAGAGTCGAAGTTGATGAAAAGATACAGAGGTAGCAAGATGACATGAAAGCATTGTTCGACCACAAAGCAAAGGACAGAGAATTCCTTCCAGGTGATTAAGTGCTAATATGGGATGCAAGAAAGGAGGAAGCAGCGAAGCATAGTAAATTTGACCACCTCTGGTATGGACCATTTAGAGTCTCGGCTCCAGAAGGAAAAAATTCTTTCCTACTGGAAAATATAGATGGAGAAGTACTCAACGCCCCTATCAACGGGCGGTATCTAAAGCATTACATGATGTAACAGTCGCCAGATTCAAAAAAAATAAAAAATTGTGTATATATATGTATTTTCATCTAAACATTTCTTTTGATTTTCTTTTTTCGTTCATGAATTTTCGACACATTTCGAATAAGATTCGTATTTTTCTTTTTACAGGATTCCAGTTGCATGTGAAACAAGCAGGAAAAGTAATCTGAAAGTCAGTGTCAGAAATAAATCAGCATAAACAGGTGATACCTAAAGTAGTTTCATATTGCACAAAGAAAGTGAAAGGAAAACGTAAAAATGAGATTTCTCAAAGGACATGTTATTTAAAGAAAACCGAGGTGACGCCATTCAAACTGCAATATCAGCTGAACTGATAGATAACAGAGTTGTTTCTTGGTTTGATAATCTTTAAAAAATGTAAGACAATTTAAGCAAATTCGCCCAATCTAAAAAGGGTCGGTCAAAGCAAATTATCCCCGAAAAATCTACAAAAATCAGTTTTGATTTGTTTGACCTCTGTATTTCCAGTTAGTAAATCACTACCTGGTATCCTTTATATTTTCGGGCTTACCTTTTAGAAATTCACCATCCTTCTGTCTCATATACGAAGGGATAAAGGTTTTTCGTTCCAACCTCGTGAGCTTCAAAGCAAATTGTGGAAAGAAAGCGGGTCTTCACAACTGCTCGATCCCCTGCTAAGTGAAGGAACGTTTAGAGTGATCCTAACTTTCCTAGTTTTTTCAACGGCATCGGAGGATTGAAGCTTGCTCAAATAGAATGCCCTTAAAAAGTTATTTTCCTTTTTCTCCCCAAGAACGAAGATATGGTGAAGGTCAAGGGAAGGTTGGTACTGAGTAATCAAAGTAAGTTGACAGACCTATAATGAAAAATATTACACAGATATTAGCCCTGATACACACTGATTTCCCCCATCTTCGTGCTCTAAAAAGAAAATTATAAGACAGGTGGTGAAAGGAAATTCAGAAATGATTGCCCCCACCTAGTCCAAGAGACGATGAAAGGAAATTCAGAAATGATTGCCCTCGTCTCAGCATTTCAATGCATGAATATATTTCGAAGTGGTGAAAGGAAATTCAGTAAAAGGGGTCAAATAACTTCACCAGGGTACCGAACAAGCCCACTGGCAGTAAGCAATGTCTAAGATATCTTTAAGGCTGTTATACATGAATACCACTCCACTCTAGTAACCAATGCTTTTTAAAACTTGATCCACATCCCAAATTCAAACGGGACTCCCCAATTGAAAAACATATAATCTTATTCTTTTGGTGCAAGCCGATACCCGCAAGATCTATTGGGTCTCCTAGAACTGTTTCGATTGTCTTGGAACACACTTGAATTTAGCACCGGGAAAGGGAAAATTGTGAAAGGTACTATAGCTATGTTTAAAAAGAATATCTGATTTTGTAAAATATTTCCAAGGGAAAGAACGAAGTCTTTTTCCCCCTTCGATACTCTCTTCTCGGGAACCTTTTCTCCTGATTGAGCTTTTGACTCCATTTACCCAATATTCGCACGTGGTCTACTATTCTTCCCGCCTCACAGGAAGGTGGGATCCCTAGTTGGAGCCTATGTTGGAGTCGCCCATGTTTTTCTAGCCTATCACAAATTTCATTTTTAATGCTTTAAAACTAAAAAATGGTTTTCATTTTTCCCTCTGAGATATCGAGATCTCTGGAGCTTTATCACTCAAGCAGCGATGATTATTCTACTCTCGAAACAATTCCTACCTTTCGTAAAAGTGTTTCCTCTTTTTGTTCTACTTCGGGATCTCACAGGTCGGATACTATAACTCATGTAATTCACACGTCCCGAGTCACGAAACGGTGAAATCGTTTTAACTTTTCACTCAAGACAGTAACGAGGGTAAAGTTTTCCCTAACTCATGATGAAACGTCGTCGGGGTTTTAATGCCTCGGCGTTCACCAAACCCAAAAATTTATTATCATAGCCACGATAGCCGAGAACACGAGGTCCTTATTTGAGTAACTCATGTCAAGGTTAAGGGTAAAAGCTAAACCGTGGTAAAAGATTCTCTCAGCGTTGTCCTTTTTGAAAGTTTCACCGCCTAAACTCCGACTCGTGAAGTCACAATGCAGTTATAACGTAATTGATTGATCACTTAATCCAAGATTATATTTCCTTTTAATTAAGTCATGTTATCGCGATCTCGCGGTTTCGCAGCTCGGCATGTAAATCTCCCATAAACTTATCTTCGAAGCTCCGAGTCGCGATATGGTGAATATAATAATTATAAAATTAATCGAGCCCCAAATCATGATTACCTTTTTATTAACCAAATCGATCTTCGCAGTCTCAGATGTTAGAAATTCAAAGTGTTAAAACAGAATTGTCGATATAACGAGTACCGAAATATTGATTAACGTTGGTAAGATTGGATTAATTAAGCTAAATCAAGACATATCTCACGTTTCGATGCTTGCACGATTCACGAGGTAGCCTTTTCTCTCCATATGCCAACTGATATCTATACCGCCAAAATTTATGACATTAATGAGGAAATAGGTAAATCTATGAATATAAGATCGGATTTTTACGAAAAAAATTATTTCTAAATATGATTTGATAGACTTGTTCTGAAAGGTACCGAGTTTTCAAATGTATATAAGAGTTGTGGTTTATTATAACAAATACATTTCATACTACGCAAAGCACATTATATCTGAGTAAACTTACTTCTGTATGTATACGCAGTTCTATCGCAAAAGAGCTAAAACGCAAGCTTCAACCATCGCCCCGCGAAAAGCATCAAAGGTGAATGTTGAGGTTCGGGACAATGTCTCTAATACTTCGCCCCAAAGTATCAACTCAGTCCTGAACTGGTCATATGTTTCATATATTCTGCAATCAGAATTGGTGGATTATTCTGACGACTCCGGCGACAACGAAAAAAATGATATAACCACCAAGTACAAAATAGTCGTCCAATCCAGAATGCACAGAGTAGTATCCAGTCCGCGGTTGCTTCCATATTATGATATGGTCCGATGGGCATTGGACCATGTGGACATACCGACCATAACTATCATGAACGAGAAGAGAGTCACCATCGGGACTTTCAGGCCGGAGCATCTGCAAACCATGTATAAGCTGCCCACGAYGTCCGACCACACATATGGCGCTGATTTCTTGGATGAGTTCAAGGAGCAGGAATGTGTACAGTATGATAAAACCATGTCCAGTTTTATAAGACAAACCCATACATGTATATCATGCAAAATTATGGGAAAACAAAGCGGAAAATTTTGCGTATGAAATCTTTAACTGGGTGATGGTGCCCCTGCATGTCGCCATTTTTGGTCACCCGCCACCCTGGATCTAGGACAGCATAGTAACAAATCTGAGCATCATAGCAGACTGGTATGTGGAAGCAGAATTTTTGTACCTCAGAGTTTTCGGAGCTTCTGTTCCCCCGCACGCGCTGCCATTGTTCATTTCCGACAAGCTGGCTTGTCGCGAGGTTGCCCGGCAAACAATAATTGGCGATGTAAGAAAAGAACTTAAAGGGTACTCGAAGAAGGTATGACCGTCTTTTCCTGTTCATTTGAATTTTTATTCTTTATTAGATTTTGGGCATGCCAAAGCCGAGGCTGCAGCCCTGGAAGACCTAAATTTGGTCTCTATCGAATACAAGAAGCATGATCCACAGAGGGTCATGAGCAATCATTTGGCCAATTGCAGGCTCAAGGGATTTGAGCATGGGAATTCACCCTCAGATGACATTTTCCGAGGAGAAAGGTCCTATGCAGAGATACTAGCTCGGATACAATCCTTGGCACCTGAGGAAAGAGCCGAGGTTTTGAATTTCCAGGAACATCGACGTAGTTGTCTTCCTGCAGTGTTGCGAGGTGAGGGTCTGAGGACGTCAGAGGCGAAACAGAAAGAGGCCGAAGGCTCTAAAGATACGACTCCTGATCAAGGAAAACACTAGAGCGGGGAGGAGCAAACAAAGAATCTGGAGGCTGAGATAAAGACTCCAGACCTGCCAAAGATGCAGAGTCTGGAGGCATAGATAAAGACTCCAGACCCGCCAAAGAAGCAGAGTTCGGT
The DNA here is from genome assembly GCA_010110895.2 of Picea sitchensis. NCBI lineage: Eukaryota > Viridiplantae > Streptophyta > Pinopsida > Pinales > Pinaceae > Picea > Picea sitchensis. The sequence goes on along the minus strand of SNQJ01S0069907.1, from coordinate 63,481 downwards.
CGCTACTCCAGGAAAATTAGCAAAGCATATCGAAGAACCTATCACATCAATTACCCCCTTGCAGTCGACGTAAGGAAATATTAATGCAGGATGGATAATTAACGAAGAGTTGAGGCCCATAAGAGTAGAATAACTCCCTCCGAATGATTTTTTCTTCGATAAGAAGATAAAGGCAGTAGTAAAAAAGGAATTCTACCAGGAAGGAGATTCAACTGTCAAGAAATATAAGGTTATAACTGATGGAAAGGACAAGAAGAATGACCAATTTTCCACTGAAATAGAAGGGACACTAGGAGCATATGCCTCGGCAAATCAATTTTCAGTCGGGCTCTTAAAAAAGCAACTTAAAAGAAAAAATCGCCTCATTAGGACCCTTGAAGCCAGATTGGCCACAGCAACAGAGATTCTCAAAACTAAGCTCGAGCAAGCACAGTTGGTGGTCCGAGATGGTCGGGTGCAAGCAAGCCAGCAAACGAATTTGATCCAACAGCTACAAGCTAGGGTGGAGATCGTCGAGAAGAGAATGATAAACACCAGGATGTTCAAGTCCCAAGCGATTGAGATTCGGAACAGAGTCTTTGAGGCACAACGAAATTTTCTTGCCAAGGTAGAAGCGATCCAAGACCACTATTTTCTAGTCAACCAGGTTTCGGAGAACTTATCCACCAGAGAAAGAGAAGCCGGAGCAACCCGACTCGCCTTCCAAGAGGCTTTGATAGCCACGAACAACAGGGTTTCGGAAAGTACTCCCAGGTTCACCATGTCAGATCAGACCAGAGGGAACATTCTATTAAAAGAATGGGAGCATAACATCGCCGAAGGCAAGCAACAAGCTAAAAAGATAACCAATTCCTTAGAAGAGGCCTTCAGTTCTATAGACGGTGATCTGTTAGGCATTGACAGCAGAGGTAATGCCGAGACATTGGTGCAGATGAATGTGGAAAATATATCTCTTGATCTGAAGGAATCGACAGATATTTCTCAGATGACTATGGTGGATATAGTCCAAGTAGATAAATACATGATTAAACCCAACATGCAATTATGCGCCATCGACATCATAGATGGACAAATGGAAGACAGACTGCAGCAGTTAGCCCGAGAATGTTACTTCTTTGAAGCCAGCTGTCAAGCAGAACCATCACGGCTAATATCTCAACTGGTTGAAAGGTGTGTCGCATGTACCGAGCTCGTGCGAGAACAAACGTCTGGAACCAAGTGAAGATAGAGAAGGAGAAATGGAGAGATTGCCCTCCTCCTTGTCATAACTGAAATCTTGTGACTTTTGAGATTCTATCTTATTTGTAAAATTGTATAAATATACCACAGAAAGAAATAAACGAGGATGGACCTTTTTGTGTCAATTGTAACAGATGTTTTTACATTTGAGAGTTAATACAAGCAAATCTGAAGATTCTCAATTCCGTCATGACTGTGTTACAAGTTTGTTTCCTTGTATCTCATATTTCATTTCATTTCATATTCCTAATTGATGTGCTTCGTTATAATTTAGTATGACCACTACTTTAGTGAATGAATTTTGGTTTTCTATAGTTGTTTACTGTTTTTTCTCTGTACCAACTATCAGCGGGTGTAAGACCAGTCCACATTTTCAGAATTCTACACATATTCTCTGCTACATCGGTTATTTCCTTACAATTTTCCTCTTCTGTTTATACTTGAGATTCTCCCTTGATAGGAGCCTTACACTATAGACAGCTAAATGGTTTTCTCCCACCTCACACCTTTTATTAAAATATAATACAGTTACGGGAAAGAGCCTTTGATTTGCATCCCTATTTTACTCATGTGCCGTAAATTCTCTTTTATACGACCAAATTGAGACAGCGCTTAATCTCTCTCTGAAGTTTTTCCTAATTTTATTGTTCCTCTATGATTGTCCCTGTACCAACACAGCCCAATATCGAACCCGGATTATCGAACCAAACGCACATTGCCTTAAATGTTTTCAACACTATTCTTAAAACAGCTACTAACCGGGTCGAACTTGAACATTCATGGGCAACCATTGAACAAGATATAACTATCCAGGAACAGTTGGAAGCTAGACAACGTCAACATAGAAATATTCCCTAGTTTCCTTTGCTGAAGGTCGACGCTTCTCCCTTCTCCATATTTTACCTACTTTCGGATGCATTGACACTGTACTTCTAAGCCCTAAGTACAGACTCAGGAACAACACTGCCCAACTTGAGTTCGAAGAACTCCTTCATCTTTATGTCATAGTACCTTTTGGTCAGGTATTTCTTCTCGAAATACCTCTTGAATTCCTTCCAAGTGATATCCTTCTCTCTGATGTGTTGCACCTACACAAACTGATCCCACCACATGCATGCTTTTCCCTTTAGTTGATACATCGCAATTCTTCCTTCTGCATGAGGGGAATAATTCTGCAGTTGGAAATTTTCCTCATGTCTAGCAACCATGTTCCGGCATCTTCCTCCTTCTTATGTTCTCCATCGAACGTTGGAGGCTTGATCTTGTTCATCTCTCCTTTCAATTCATCCCTTCCAGATGTTCAGTGTTTTCTAGTAGGGGACAGGCTTGAACTACTGTGTGCTTCCCTGCTGGAATGCTTTGGGGAGCGACGATGATGTCTGTTACCACTCCTCGATCTTCTTCTTCTCTCAGGGGTCCTGCGACTCTCTGTCTTGCTTGAGCCACTCCTCTTCTCCAACTTCCTTTCTAGTCTTTCCAGATTCTTCAACATTTTTAAGATAAATTCTCCCTGCTAATCCATGACCCTCATGAGCTTTCGTCTATCAGCTCGGTGAGCCTGGGCATCTTTCTGCAATCTTTCAATGAGTTTCATCATATTTCCTTCTTTATCCATCTCTTTTTCCTGCCCATTAGAGTTTGATCCTTCGACTCCCAAGTTGACATCCCTTCCTACCCTTTCATCCTCTGTTTCGGAGGCAATCTATACCTTTTCCATTTTTATACTCAGCGTAGATTCACGGTTGACCTGACACTCATTGAACTCTACACACACAATGTGCAATCAATCAAAGTTTGCCAGGCCCTTAAACCTTCAAGAAACTTACAACACTCATAAACCAACATGAACAAGAAAAACGTTTCGATTCATTAAGTTTTCTGAGCTCTGTTTGGCTCTGAAAATTATGGGACTTTTGGTTTCGGGGTCTCGGTCCACGAGACTCTCATACTCTCCTTCAGGTGATAGCTCCCTCTTTCTCCCTACCCTCGTAACCAAAGGCACCTTTCATAACTTTGTGATCTCGCGAGTTCGCGACTCGAAGACCCTCGACTCTTGATCCTCCAAACGTCGATACTCGAGATGCGATATAGGTATGGATCCCTCCTTTCTAGTGCCTGCTACATATAACCATAGGCTAGGATAAGTGATAGCACCTCTCGCAACTCCAGACTTCGCGATTTGGAGTGTTGAGGCCTCGTGCTCCTCCTTTGGGAATCCCGATATCCCGATTTACTTTACCCTCCAGGCCCACATAGCCCAACTGTCTCCACATATACAATGGTGGGTGGCACCCTCAGGAGGGTCCACGTTACCCATGGTGATGTCATCGGGTCCCACCATGGTCACTTTTCTTTTGTCCCACTGGCACGTGGTACACACCCATGTGTCTACGTCCATTCACAATGAAATCCAACAATTAGACCTTTCTCAAATCTACAGCATAGATCCTTTCAGTGTTTCGGAGTATCGGGCATCGGGAGTTTGTGCATCCCCACTTCTTGAAATTTTTTTTGCCGAAATCTTGAAATTACTATCTACCCCTCCACTTGATCCAACTGTCAAGCTCCTATCTTATGATCTACGGTATAGATCGTTTCGGACTTTCGGGTTTCGCTATTTCGTGACTTGCAAAAACAAGGTTCTTCCCTTTTGGTTTCCCAGGTGCTGAAACATCGTCTGGAAGCCATGTGTTTCCCCCGATGGGCGGTCTCGACGAATTCGGGGTCTCGTGTATTGCGATTTCCATGTTCCTGTGCAACTCCAAAGGGTTTTTTTTTTTAAACCCTGCACACGTTTTCCATATCTGACTATCATGAGGGTTCTCCTTTTTCCCGAACAGATCCTACGACTCCAACACTTCTGGTGTGGAGTCCTCTCTCCCTGTGGCCAGATACCACATCGGCTACTATTTCATAACACCGCTACACCTCCTGATCTTGGTAACATGGTCAAGTAACTCCTTGACACTCAGGAGCATTCAAAGGTCTGAAATTGGTCCTCCAGACAGAATTTCTCCTCAAACCCTCGGTCCAAAGACCATTCAATTGGCCCATCTAGGCTCAGCGTCGAAACCTTGGCTCTAATACCATTTTTTCATGCCCCCTTCCACTTGCAGGCAGACGCTACTTCACAGAATAACAATCTCATGCTTAATTATATATATATATATATGGCATGCATTTAAAACGGGTTAAACACATTTAAACTCAGAGTGAGCATAAGAATTACTGTCATTATAAATAATCAATGGCTTTAACATTAATTCATATGCACAGCAGAGTACATGATGATTATAAATACTCAGACATGCAGTAACATAATTGAAACATCATCTAGTACTTATCTTTGAAAATGGTGGTAATTCCACCAACCAGGTGCAGGCAGTCCATGAACCTCCCAGCCTTATACCGCGCTGCTCATCAAGCTCAGCAGTAGGTCACCCCTGAGTTGGGACTAAGCTCCACCCCAAGGAAAGGAATCCTATGCTAGGCTAAGGTTACAGGGAAAAAACACAGTAACAAGGAAGGAATTCTCTCCCAGGAACCACTCATACTCACTGCCCATAGACTCTCCTTCCCCACATGCATGTTCCACCCCAGGAGCATACACCTTCTCTGTCACCTAGACAATCCTTCGGCTGCTAACATCCCTTGCCTTGGGTTTCAGCAACAGATCGAACCAGAAGTCTCTGAGCTCTATGGTAGCTACAAGGTTCCTTCCAGGATTTCTCCTCTTCCTCTGCACACTCTCTCACCTAGAGAGAGTCTCTCACAGGCTAAGCAACCTATTCTTCCAACTTCAATCACCTCTCTCTCACCTGGAGAGAGTGTTGTACAAACTGACCAACAAGCCACACGCAGTCCAACATTGTGTGGCCACAATAGCCCTTGGGGAAAACAGACACAGGATTTCCAACAGGCTCAACAATTACAAGATGGTCTCACGGTTATGGCTTTGGGACAGAGATTCCACACACAGGCTCAATCTGTTCAGACAAAGGATGTCTCGGCTTTCCATAAATCAACACAGATTTTTCCCCATAGTTTTATAATTGTACGAGGTCTCTTGCAGAGGTCGGACGGGTTCACGTTCAGGAAGTTGAGGGTCGAATGGTGGAGGAACCCCCAACATGGCTCATCTCAACCATTTTATTTGCATGTGCCTGGGTTGACACTTATCACCCATGCAACTGCATGCATTCCTTCAGCATGTGTTCCTTCCCTTTGGAAGTTGTTGTCCTTCCAAAAGAACTTAGGATAAAACATATTATTCACATGTCTTTTGGAATAATATTCAAATATTATTCCCAAGGACCTAATCCCCTAGGCTCAACACTTAGCCCCTTTTCCCACCTTCCAGCCCCTAATCCCTTGGCCACTCTGTGGAAGCTTAGTCCCCCATCACTCATTCATAACGGTCGGTCTGCATGCGGCGGAGTTTATATTTTATTATTGTTCCGCATAAATACAGGTACAAAATCAGGCTCTTGGCCTTCAACACTTAGGCTCTCTGGCCTAACAATCACATAAGCCCACTAGCTTATATAAACTCGGCTCACCAACCTATAAAACATATTTACAATTCATTTCATACACAATATTTACAATAGGGCTCAGCCTTAGGTACATTACAAGGCATTTTCCTAGGATGGAACTCAGAAGCCCAAGGAAGAAGAAAAAAAACCTCATACTCACCCTGAAAGAGCAGGAAGTTCATAGGGGAGACAGTATGCCGACAGGAATAATTTTCCGTGAGCAAGAGGAAGAGGAAGAGGCAGAGGAGGTGAGATAAAATGTTTTGTATTTGGAAATATCRGACACAATTCTTTTGAATGTCCTKATAGGAAAAGAGATGGAGGTGAAGCTCACATTTCATAAGTGCAGAGGCGAAATGTTGAGGCAGAATATGCAGAAGGCGGAAGATCCTTAATGATGTAGAAAATTCTCTTRAAACCAAAGAAGGAGATAGAAAATCCARTCCAAAGAAACAATTTGTTTAGAACTGCTTGCAAGACCAAGGACAAGGTATGCAAGGTAATAGTGGATAGTGGAACCACAGATAATCTAGTCTCCACAGAAATGGTGGAAAAGATGGAATTAGAGACAGTTGCACATCCGAGCCCATACAGAGTCTCATGGTTGCAAAGAGGACATCAGGTAACAGTCACTAAGCAAGCTTTAGTTGAATTTAAAATAGGGGGATACAAGGATGAAATTTTATGTGATGTTATTCCCATGGATGTCTGTCATATTTTGTTGGGGATACCATGGAAATATGACATAAATGTTGTTCATGATGGGAGAAGGAACACATACACCTTGGAGAAGAATGGTAGGATGCATATGTTGTTGCCAATTAAGGACAATGAGGTAAGAACAGAGGTGAGAAATACTATACTTCTCATGAGTGGGAAGGAAATTCTTGATGAAGTCAAGAAAGAAGAAGACATGCAGTTTTCTGTAGTGAGAAAACCCAGGGTCATTTTGACAAGTACCAGAATAGATGATCTATCGGAGGAAATTCAGGAACTACTAGAGAATTTCATTTATATCGTGGTGAACGATTTACCTTGTTCATTGCCACCTATCAGAAGTATAAGCCATCATATTGAACTTATATCTGGAGCAAGTTTACCAAACAAAGCAGCCTATAGATTGACGCTGCAAGAGAATGAAGAGGTCAAGAAGCAAGTTCAGGATTTGATGGATAAAGGGTTGGTTAGAGAAAGTTTGAGTCCATGCGTTGTACCTACAGTGTTAAGTCCAAAAAAGGATGGTGGATGGAGAATGTGTACTGACTCAAGCACTATAAACAAAATCACCATCAGGTATACATTTCCTTTACCGAGGATGGATGACTTGATGGATTGCTTGAGTGGAGCAAAGTTTTTTTCAAAAATTGATTTGAAAAGCGGATATCACCAGATTAGAATGAGGGAACGTGATGAATGGAAGACATCATTCAAAACAAATGAAGGACTGTATGAATGGCTTGTCATGTCGTTTGGTTTGACGAATGCGCCAAGTAATTTCATGAGGTTCATGAACGAAGTCTTAAAAGATTTCATTGGAAAGTTTGTGATTGTGTATCTCGATGATATACTAATCTTGAGTAAGACTAAAGGAGAACATCTGAAGCACTTAGATTTAGTGATGAGGAGGTTACAGCAAGAGAAGTTGCTCATAAATATGAAGAAGTTGTCTTTCATGAAGACATAACTCATTTACTTAGGCTTTGTGATCTCTACGAATGAGTTAAAGATGGATCGTGAGAAGGTAAAAGAAATCAGGGATTGGCCATTGCCAAAGAGTATCTTTGAAGTTCAGAGATTCCATGGATTGACTAGTTTCTACAGGAAGTTCATCAGAAAATTCAATGGGATAGGTGCACCAATGATGGACACAGTCAAGAAAAGACATAAATCTTTTCATTGGATAGAAGAAGCGAAGAAAAGTTTCAAGTTGCTGAAAGATAAGATAACTGAATAGCCAGTTCTAATTCTGCCAGATTTCAGCAAAACATTTTAGGTAAGGTGCGATGCAAGTGGATTTGTGATTGGAGTGGTCTTAAGTCAAGAAAACAAGCCAATTGCATACTTCAGTGAGAAGCTGAATGAGACCAAGATTAAATATTCCACGTATGATAAAGAGTTCTATGCAGTTATACAGGCGTTGAAGAAGTGGAGACATTACTTGGTTCCGAAAGAGTTTGTCTTGTATAGCGATAACCATGATTTACAATTCATAACTCGACCAGAAAAACTGAACCAAAAACATGCAAAATGGGTTGAATATATGCAGAATTTTACTTTTGTTATAAAGCATATTTCTAGAACTGCTAACAAAGTTGTTGATGCTTTGAGCAGGAAATGTTTGATTGTGCAGGAGTTTCGTGTGAAGACCTTAGGTTTTGATAGCCTTAAGGACATGTACAGGGATGATGTGGATTTTAAAGAGGCTTATGAAGCATGTAAGAACCCAGTTCTCAGAGACAAAAGCCAATGGATCGAATATTTGATTCAGAATGGAATTTTATTCAAGGGAAATCAGTAATGTATTCCGAAGAGTTCTGTGAGAGAGAATCTTCTGAAAGAAAAACATAGTGGGGGATTGGCTGAACATTTCAACCATGACAAAACATTTGCGCAGTTGAACAATTTATACTATTGGCCAGGGATGAGGACAGATGTCAAGAAATTCGTGAACAAGTGCAGAATTTTCCAGCATGCAAAAGGAAAAAGACAAAATGCAGGGTTGTATCAACCATTGCCAGTACCAGAGAGGTCGTGAGACACGGTAAGCATGGATTTTGTGTTAGGACTGCCAAGGACGAAAAGAGGTTGTGACTCGATCTTTGTGGTAGTCGATATATTTTCCAAAATGGCACATTTCATTCCATGTTAGAAAACTAGTGACGTAACACATGTTTCCAATCTATTTTTCAAAGAAGTTGTTAGACTTCATGACTTACCCAAGAGTATTGTATCAGACAGGGATACCAAATTTGTTGGTCATTTATGGAGAATGTTATGGAAAAATATGGGGACTAAATTGTCTTTTAACTCAACATATCACCCTCAGACGGATGGACAAACTGAGGTAGTAAACCGAAGCTTGGGAGATTTATTAAGGCGTTTGGTGGTTGAACATCACAGTCAGTGGGATCAGATTCTGCCACAAGCGGAATTTGCATATAATGATTCACCAAACCGGAACACAGGACGAAGCCCATTCCAGATCATGTATGGAATGCAACCGAGAGGAGTATCTAAGTTGAGAGACTTAGAGCAAAGCAAGTTTAGAAGTGTTAGTGCAGAGGGTTTTGCAGCGGAAATGCAAGAACTCCACAGCAAGATTAAGGAGCGATTGCAAAATTCCAACCAGGAATATAAGCACAGAGCAGATCAACAAAGAAGAGAACTTCAATTTGAAGAAGGTGATTTGGTTTTAGTGCATCTCAGAAAAGAAAGGTTCCCAAGGGGAATGTACAATAAGCTGAAGATGAAGAAAATTGGGTCGTGTAAGATAATAAGAAAGTTTGAAGCAAACACTTATGAGATTTAATTGCCAAATGAGGTAGGAATATCACCCATATTCAACATAGCAGATATGTATCCTTACCGAGAAGATGAATCATAGAAATCAATGGATCAGAAGGAAGTTCAATGGGTTAAACAATTGCCTGTAGCTGAAAATCCGCAGATGGAAAAGATAATTGATCAGAGAGTTGGAAAGAAGACCCGAAGGAAAACATACTTTGAATATTTGGTCAAATGGAAAGGACACCCGATTGAAGATGCCAGTTGGGAGAGCGAAGAAAATATCCAAAGACATGAACAGACAGTGCAGGAAATCATGAACAGGAGTTCATGAATTTTTCAACCAAGGGAGTATGATGCAGGAGCATCGTAAGCAGCTGACAAAGAAAGCACAAAGGTAGAAGACAACTGGAATTTCACCAGCGCATATTTTGAGGATGTTTTGAATTTTAATGAAGAAAATTTAATGTAATAGTTGGGGGACGTAATTTCCCTTAAATGTTTTGAGTTGTAAAACATATTTGGAGAGTTGTTCTCATATGTCAAATGTGGAGGCATTTAATCATAATAATGTAAAGTAGTTGTAGCTTTTAATTCCGATTAGATAGCTTGTAAATGTGGGAGGGAAAACTCGTAAAATACACCCTCATTTTGTATCATTGTATCATTATGTAAAATGTAGAACTATAGAGAGAAAGAACAGAGAGAAGAACCCATGTACATGAATACTTGAGTTAATATAATAAATCTTTGACTCATGTTCCTGGTGTTATTATGCGTACTGTCTACATCTGTTGAATGGTATGTTTACCATTGTTTTGTTTCTTTGTTATGCATTTATTTCAATGCGATGTGTATGCTTGCGATTTCATGTTGAACGTATGAATTCTGTGAGGAGAGAAGTATGAGTTTCAATTGTCTCTCGTTCTGATAAATCCTGCAAAGAGTACAGTGAATGTCCGCAAGGCATGCGTTGACGAAGTTCTGAGTTTTATCTCAGAAAGCTCAGGAGGGATACCTTTATTCTTACTTCAGCAGAAGTGCAGGTGTAGCACAAAGTGATGAAAGGCGTGCACAAGCGAGCGGAAGCCTTAGGCTTTATCAACTAAAGAGGAAGTTTGAAGGACTGTTGTTGCAAAGAAGTGCACAAAGTCGAAGGGTCAAATAACCAGAGGTTATTTGTGAATGCCACAAGGAGTGCATGCAAGATGATCTTAGAAATCCTCGAGTTTGCAAGTGAAAGCTCAGGAAGGAAATAACCCTGAAGAGTTCAAGGGAAGGCGAGTGTCGAAGTCACCCAATAGACAAAAAATCTCAGAAGGTTTGACACCAGAGTGTTTGGTGGAGGAGTCTTTCAGAAGTCTGAGCAGACAATGGAAACACTTCGAGGAGAAGTATTGATTTGTCAAGGACCATTGGAACCAGTCAACCAGTGAGAATATTAAGGCCGAGTGTTTCTCAACACTCACAAGCCCAGGAGGAATAGAGACTATTGGATTCGGATCAATGAGGGTCGTTGATATTGTGGTTGAATTTTGTTGTTTTAGAATTCGGGAAGTAAAGAATGTTGTGACTCGGAGTCGAGAGTTTCAAACTCCCGATTCGCGAATTCCCGATCGAATCAGGACCGTTAGATCACGGGAGTTGAGAACCGTTGATTTGCGGTGGGATATATCATGGTTTGATTATCAGGAGGATGGAGTTGTTTCATAGCAACTCGCCGATACGCGAAATCCCAGGTGTCGAAAGATTGGGCCCCAGGTTTTAGACAGAGGTCACGTCAGGAAAAGTCAAGGGAGGAGTCAAAGGACCCGTTAGCCTTTCATGGTTTCAGGGATTGATGATTCAAAGTAAATCACATCAGGGATCATGAAACCTAAATTACTTTTCAGGTGAAGGCTGTGGTCATATCAGTTGGTTGTATAGGTAAGAGTTTGCGCTTAGTGCTTGCTCGCACAGGCGTAGCTCCAAAAAAGGACATGTTGCTAAACGCTTGTGTGTTGGAGATTCCTGTGGGGAATCAAAGAGTCAATCAGACTCGAAGGGTGATTAAGAATGATCCTAAGACTAGGAGTTCGCACAGAGCCTGCAGAGGCAGGGAGTGTTGTGCCAGTATGGAAGATATTTGTGAAATCTGGCACTGCTTGGTCTATTTCTTGCGGCAGTGTGGTCCATTTGGTATACAAATCATCATAACTTTCGACAGGGTAGTATTGTTCCTTAATAGCATCCCTGAAGGATTCCCAGGTGGTCATGACTGTAAATAATGAGGGTTCCTCTGTTTCCTTTTGCTCACAGAAAGTTTCCCACCAATCTTTGACATGGGGAATGGCTTTAAGGAGCGCAAAAGTAATATTTTCTCTATTTGAAAAGTTATGGAAAGAAAAATACCCTTCTAGTAGATTCAACCACTTGTCTACATCATTTGCGTATATTTGACCTTCAAATATAGGAATATCGAAGTTTATTTGTACCTTAAAGGGTGTGGCGCATCCGTTCAAAGAAGATGTGTCACCTATTGGTAGTCGTTGAAGGATTTGCACGAAACTATCCATCATCTCGTTCCTCTGTTGCGTGAGGGCTTCCTCAATCAATAGTTTGAAAGGATATCCTGTCCCATCATCTATATTTTCTCCTACCATGAGAGGTCAATTGGGCGTGCGAGATATTTTTTCCTCAAGAGAAACAAGCTCGAGACCCAACTCTTTGTACTCTGACCTCGTTGGGGACATGCATTAAGACGACAAGGAGCACACCGTTCTGATACCATTGATCCAGATTTTATGAGCAGAACGAAATGAATACAGATTATTAATAGGTACTTAACACAAAATAATAGAGATACAGTAAAACTAGTTTTCTATTCAATAATGAAATAAGCTGAAGACTGTAAAATGCAGTGGAAACAAGCTTGTTGGAATGGTGGCGGCTTATCTCTGAGAAGAGATGTGACAGTTGTGCTCATTCACAAGAAGATGATTACAATGAGTCTCTGAAGGCCTTTTTACAATAAGAAGGAATGTAAAAAACCATAGACATCCAAAAACCTAACCCTAGGAGATGAAGCGCCAAAAGTCATGTGGGCCCCGTTTGGGTAAGTTAGTACATCAACTTCCCGGGGTCGTAACTTTTGCATACGATCTTCGTTTTAGGCGTATGATAGTCCATTGGAAAGGTATCGTCGAGGAGATTCATTCTAGTCATAATATAGAAGGAAATTACATATTGAAAACCTGTTTTCCCAAAAAAAAAACATCATTTAGGGCCTCAAAACGGCTTCATAAGTGAAAACTGCTAAAAATAGTAAATTTGCCAAAATTGCCAGAAAATTGTTTTGAGCCAGTTGGAAAAGGTGGGTGGACACCGATATCCATATGGATCATTCTAGGACCTTATTGATGGAAATTTTGGAGGAACAAGACCATCTTGGGCCTTCATTGGGGCAGGAAGCCCACTGGTTGGATGTCATAGCCCGGACCTTGGGGAAGTATAGGAGAGGAATGCTTCTTTTGGAGGAAAAGGAAGAGACCTTGGAGGATCTCACCTAGCCCTTGAAATACCAATTATTTTCCTTTGGAGGCTAAAACGTCACTTTGGAGGGCTTTATGTCACCCTAGGTCTAGGGCTTGGGTGGTGGTGATGTTGTTTTGATGGACACTTGGCACTTTTGGAGGAGGAATACCTTTAGCATCATAGAGAAGAACCTAGTGCATGAAGAAGGAGCATTAGGATGCCCCACACCCTCCTCCCTTTTCTCAAAGACTTTTTAAATTGATCTTGACGTCACCCTAGAAAGGGTTGACATCATGCTTTAGGGTTTCTTATGTGCATTTTTTAAGATAATTTTAAATTTATTATGTAATCGGGGAAAAAAAAGGGAGAATGGCTCCCTAATTTTGCGTTTTAACCTAATATATGTGGAAAAACACTTTTTAGGAGTTTTGTATAAATAAGGATCATTTTCATTTCATTTAAACATAACTCTCTCACATGAGAAGAGATACTTGGCTAAAATTTGTGCCCCTCTTGGGAAATATCTCTCTCTCTCTCTCTCTCTCTCTCTCTCTCTTATGCTATGGTTATAATTTGTCTTGTGAAGTAAATTTGTGTGCTATCTCTTGGAGGCTCTTTCTCTTTCTATGGTGATAAAAATTCTTGGTAACTAGGGTTTTTTCTTGCATGCTCTTGGAATTGGTAAGGAAAATATGCATTTGTTAGCTCTTCTTTCTCTTGTTTCGGGAAGGTATAACTATCTTCTGCAAGTACTCAAGCATTTGGAAACCATTAACCATCTCCGAGACTTTTTCCCAAGCCATCTTCAACTTTGTAGTTTGACCTATAGGGGCATCATCTTCCATAACTCCATTGTACGTCACATTTCCCCCTAGGGTCACCTGGGATTCCCCCCTTGTGTAGGATTTATCCTTCACTAAAGAGAGGGAAGGGTTTATCTAAGGGGATAGTGGGTAGAATATCCTATATTTCTCATCATCTTGTGGATTGGGTCATACTTTTCCCAACCTACATTTTGTGCGATAACAAACATCTAAATATGAAACTAAACCAAGAGATTTAAACTTAGCAGATCTAGTGACTAATGTCATGAAAAATTTGATGGAAATATTGAAGAAACTTACCACATCCCTTAATCAAAAAAAAATAGTGACAAAATATAGGCTCCTTTGGTTAGAAATAGGTTTTTCGAATTAGTTTCAGATAATAAATATAGGATGGGATAGGAATATACCACATCAATATCAGAGACTTCTTGTTCCTCCAAATCCTCCTAACATGATCAACAAAGAGCATCTTCAATGGTGCAAGAAATTCAAGATTTATATGATGAGGTATCATGTACAACACCTGAAATTAATAGATATGTTAGTAATGAGGGTTCAAATTCCTAGGATAGTCCTAATTACATTGATGAGGAGGATTTCATTTGTAACTTGAGAGCAAAGTATTTTTTGTGACCAGTGATCAAATGAAACATATAAAATGGAAAAGCATGTCAGCATATAATGATCAAGATTATTTTGAGAACGAAATGAAGGTAGAGATATTGTAAGATACAAAAAAATATTGCAATAAACACAGAGATACAATAATGAACAATTTGTATTAATGAGAGAATGTACAAAAACTATAAAATTACAGAGTGAATGACTCGCTAGAATAGTGGAATCTTATCTCTAAGAAGAGATGTGATGTCTACGCTCATTTGCAAGAAGATGATGATGCTTACAATGAGGCTCTAGAGGCCTTTTTAACATAAAGAAAATCCAAAACCCTAACGCCGGAAGATGAAACACCAAAAGGTTTGTGGGCCTCGATGGGGGTAGTTGGTATGTCAACTTCCCAAACGTATATCTTTTACATACGGTCTTCGTTTGGGGAATTATATACATCGTTGGAAATTTCTAACCAAGGCGTACATATTTTTCTTGGCTAGACTATGCCTCTGGATATAATGTGGGTGTTATCGTGCCCAAAAAACGTCGTTTAGGGCTTCAAAATGACCATGAAAGTTCAGGACCCAAAAAACCGTAGAAAATTTGTCAAGGTGGAAACTCATGTTTTGAGCCAGTGGAATAGGTGGTTGGCCACCAATTTCTCCCTGAATCACCTAAAGCACATCAAATACACTTCCAAGAACTTTTTGATAATGCAATCTTGACCATCAATGTGGGGGTAATAGGTGGTGCTAAGATTCAATTGATTTCCCTAGAGTTGAAACAACTCTTGCCAGAAATTTCTAGTGAAAGTGAATTCACAGTCCCTCACAATAGATTGCAACATACCTTGGATTTTAAAGATATTATCTATGAATATTGGAGTGACCATGGAGGTTTTAAAGGGGTGTTTTAGAGCACAAAAATGAGTATGTTTGGAAAGGATGATTTTAGGGGCTAAATTTCGCTCATGGGTTAATTTTCCATGGTTTTTCCAAAAACGAGATTCGTTATTTTAAAAATGATTCGCCCAAATTCTATAGGATAAAATTATTTTACCTTAAAAATCGCCAAAATTTTATAAAAACTATATAGAGTACTTAGAAATTAGAATATTTTTACAAAAATATTGAGAAACATTTATAGTTGACATATGAAGGATTAGTAAGATTCGCCAAGGTTTCTACATTTTAAAATAAATTTCCATCCTTAAAATCATCCCTGATGTTTGTTTGGAAAAGAATTCAACTGCAACCATGATGAAAGATTTATTTCCAAATTTGGGTAACCACGTAATGAAGTCCATACAACTGGAAAAATGGGTAAAGGTTTTAGTTCTCTTGAATTTTTCATTGTTTCTCACTTGTGTCATTTGAAATTGTCACATTCTACTACAAAAGTGCATATTTCCTCCATTCCTTCCCAAAAAAATGAATGTTTGATCCTTTCATATGTTTTACAAAATACTAAACAAACTATTAATGGAGAGGAATGGAGTTTAGATAACATCTTCGATGTATATGATAATTTCTTGTTCAAATAAGGAAACCCTTTATAATGAATCTCTTCATTTTTCCAAGTGTATCCCTGAGATGCATGGGGCTCCATTGGAAGTTGTTGTATCAGGCGAGCAATCTTGGGATTTATTAACCATTCCTTGCAAAGTTCATTCGACCAGTCTCCTACTATGAAGGAGAGTGAAAAGAAGGACCCATCCTCTTCATACTTTGAAGAGAAATAATATTCTACCACATTCTCCTTTCCATTCTTATAAATTATCTCATAGTCATATCCCAACATTTTGGTGATCCATTTCTATTTCTCGGGGGACGAAATCCTTTGCTCCAAGAATTATTTGAAGATGTGATGATTTGTTTTAATTTGGAAACATTTCCCAACCAAGTATGGATGATGAATATCCATAGCATGAAATATGGCCATCATTTATTTTTCAAAAGTTTATTTTCCCAAGTGCCTCTCATAGAGTTTCTTGTTGGTAAAATCCATTGGTTGTCCCTCTTGCATGAGTACTACTTTGATGCCTTATTGGAGCTATCACATTCTAAGAAAAGGGTCGTAGTGAAGTCTGGAAGAGCGAGTAATATGGTTGTACACATAGCATTCTTCAAATCCTCGAAGGCTCACTCTACATCATCATTCCAACTGAAATCATTGTCTTAAGAAAGGTTGTGAGGGGAGATGCGGTCTTACCATAGTTCCTTTTGAACATTTTTTTGTAACCAGTGAGACCAAGAAAAACTCTTAAACTTTTAATACTTTTCAGGTGGGGCCAATCCTTCATCACTTCAATTTTCATCGAATTCACACATACACTATCATGACTAACAATATGGCCCAAATATTCTAGTTTAGAAACACCAAAGGAACATTTAGACCTCTTGAGAGAGAGTTTATGATTAACAAGTAGTTGTAAGACCTAATCCACATGGGTGACATGGGCATGCCAATTTTTACTGTAGATCAAGATGTCACTAAAAAATACAAGGAAAAAATGACCTATAAATGGTTGAAATATTGTGTACATGAGACCCTAGAAGGTGTAAGGTACATTGCCAAGGCCAAAGGGAATCACTAAGAACTTTTTATGTCCTTCATGAGTGAGAAAATAAATTTTGGAATATTTTCGTCATTCATGAGAATTTGGTGATAGCATGAGAAGAGACCAAGTTTGGTTAAGAAGTGAGTGTCCTTAAGCTCATCCAAAAGTTCGTCAATGATGAGAATGGGGAACTTATCCTTGTAGTCTGTTATTTTGGTAAGAGATCAAAAGTCATGACATGTGCGCCAAGTGCCTTGTTTCTTGTGGACCGTGACAAATGGTGATGAATAAGGACTGGTACTAGGGTGGATGACACCAATGACTAGAAACTCTTGAAATATCTATTCAATTTCATTTTAGGGGGGAAATGGATGGTGACATGGGTGTGTGTGGGAGGCTATTGGGTATAACCGGAATAGAATGATCATGATCACCTCAAGAGGGTGGCAGGCCTTGGGGAGGTTCAAATATGGATTGATGTTTGGCTAATGCTACTTTCATTTTAGGATGGATGGGTTCAAAAAGTGTCTCAAAGTATTGAATGGCATGTAATTTATCCAAAATTAATGAATGCCCTATTTTAAGAGGCATTACCATACGGTGGGAGATGATGATCTATGGAGAAATGGATATTATTCCTTTGAAAGTGTAATAATGCCCCTCATTTTGGGAACTCATGTATAAATCATTAAAATTCATGGTTATGGGACCTAATGTTTGCAACCATTCAACACCCAAAACAATGTCACAACCATCTATTTTGATAGAAACTAGGTGGGTTTTCAAGGAATAATCACCTAGTTGAAGTCACACATTTTCACAACAACCATCGCATTTCATCGAACCTCCATTAGCATTCATGATTTGGAATTTATTCACAACATGAATGAAATAGTGTGTTTATTGGGTAACACATTGATGAATGAAGTTATGGGTGCTATCGTTATCAATTAAGACAACGAATATGTGATGTTTCATGTAGCCAATCAATTTGAAGGTTTAGAGAGTAGAAATACTAGTCAAGGCATGCGGGGAGATCTATGGTTCCACATCTTGTGGAGAAGATGGGGGAATGTCTTCATCAGGCCAAGGAAGAGTCTTGATAGGTATATATTTAGCTTCATCATCCAAAATGTCCTCTAAAATGGCCATAAAGAGTTTTTTTCGCCTTACATTTATTTCCGAGAAAACAGTTATCATCATAGTATTGTAGATACCTTTATTTGTTTGCTCCACAATTTTGGTGTAGGTTAATTTGTGGATCTTGAGGGGTGGAGAGGGTGGAGAGGGAGTTGTAGGGGGGGAAATAGTGGGATGGGGATGGAAAATAAATGGTTCTTTTTAATTTTATCTCACAACCTTTTGGGATTCTCGGGATCTTTGAGATGATTCCAACCAAGTAGTAGGATGATTCATTAAGACTTGTGCACATATATCTTCTTTCAAATAATTTATAAAAAATTCCCTAAAAAAATTAGTGTACGTGGCTTTAGTGCATATGGAAATTTTCTCAAAAGTGGAGATGAACTCTTTGACTGTACCAAATTTTTGAGGCTTGGTCAATCGTCCCAAATAATGAGTGTATGTTTCAAAGTGTTCATAGAGGTTTGACATCAATTGTGTCCAATCAATATAACCGCAGTGGGAGTTATTATGCCATTTCCACCATTTCCAACGTTTAGGATCTAAATATAAGAAACCCACATGAATTTACATTAATTCATTGGTGATTCCATGAAATGAAAAATAATCTTCCATCTGAGTGACCTAGCTTGTGGGGTCAGATCCATAAACTTTATTGAGATCCAATTTAGGGAATCTATGCTACATTTCAGTCATAGGGTCATGAATAAGTCGAGTAGAGTGAGGCCCCACAGGATTGGATGATTCATCTCCTTCCTTTTGGTACGGTTGTATTATCATTAATAACCCACAAATTGAGTTTTGACACCATGAGTTTGGACAACTAGTCAAGGATTGACTCCAGGTTGGCGAGCTTGTCATGTATGGCATCAATATTTTGTTGGGCAGATGAATGGTTACAGTCTATTTTGTGTTGAAAATCATCACACAATTTCCAAGGAGGATATTTTGGTGGCTAGCTATGCGCTTCGAGTGACCATAGAGATCTGGGTCCACAAGAAAAATGTCAATGGAGAGTAGTACCAAGGTGATCAACACTATTTTCTTGGTTTGTTGACGTAATTTCCTGGTAGTGGGGTGAGCATGCCTAACTAAAATACTTACTAGAGAGTGGTACCATGACAATCAACTTGACATAAGGATTTCATTGAGATAGGTATCAAATAATATTGTGGGTAGGACATGGAACACTTTTTTCTTTTTTAACTCATGCAGAGTTATACTCCCACATGAATATTAGTATCCTAAAAAAATTCTCAAATTATCAATACCTCACTTTATGTAGGAATTTTGTGGACTAGTAGTAGGAGCAGGGTTTCCAGTTAAAAAAATTCACAAATTTTCAATACAACGGTTTATGTGTGGATTTCATGGATTGGAAACAAGGAGTAGGGTTTCAAGGGTTTTGAGGGAATGGAAGTGTAGGGTGTTATATCTCTCTGATATACATGCATGGTCCAATAGTAGTACTTGACCTAATTTCTTAGGGCGCCAACTAGGGTGGCTTGGATATACCCTTATCTCTACTAACATATTACCGAGGTACTAGAGAGTAATATTCCTAATTGTTTTTATCGATGCAATGTATAAACAATAAGGTTGATCAACTTATCTAAATATGGTTTCAGGTACCCTAGTGGACTTTCAATATACCCTAGGGTGCGTGGAAGTGAAATTTTGTTTACGGGTGTTTTCCGATGCGGTACTAATCAAACGGGTACCAATAGTTGTTACAATTGTGTCCAACAAGTGAAATCGCTTCTATTTCTTACATGTATTCTTCCCCTACCATATATTTACCCATTAAATGGCATATCAATGTGTTATTTATAAATGTTGGAATATGTCTCTAGCCTAAACAAATTGCTCTAAAATATTAGCTCGGGAAAGTGCTCTAATACCAATTGTGGTGTTATTTATTAGTAATTAGAAGATTCAGAGAAGAAATAATAGTATTTTACCTAGATTTATTGTATAAATAACATATTACAATAGCAATAGGAAATAATATAACTAGAATACCACAAAATGTTATACCTTTATTGATGAGAGCAATGTTCACTTGCCTCTTCATGGGTGCAACCTCCCAATGAGAAAAGCTCCAATTACAATATAATTCACAAGGCATCTCATTTCATTGCTTTTACTTATTTATATACTTATATCTACCTCCTAGGAACTTTATAGAGAATGAACTTTATATTAGGTAAAACCTTCTAGTAATCCTTCTTACAATTATTGCTTTCACACTACTACATGGGCCTTATTTACTAGAGATGGAATCCATGCATAGCAACCTCTATATATACTTATTAGGTTAGGGTAGGACCCTAACATTATCATATTTTGTTAAGATTGTTCTATGTATAACAAATCTTGAATTTACAGTCAAATATCATAATAAAACTAGATTTAAACTAAGTATCTTGAGACACTTTTTGATGCATTTATGTTCGTTCAAGACTTAGTGATTAGGGATTCCCCCCTTAAGTTGGGAAGAAACCAACCTAAAGGGTGGAAGATACTTATTGAGGTGACATAGGATAACCTCTCCAATTTTCCCTTAGGTCTTCACCTTGTGAATTAGGACTTTAACAATGAGGGTGAGGTCCTGAGTGCTAACATGATCCAAGAAATAATATGGCACTTAAATGTCCCAACCAACTTAATATTTTTATTTCATCACAAAAAATATTCCATGACCTTCATTGTCAAATATTTCTCAAGAAAATATTTATTGCTACATTTGTACCTCTCCATATTGCTAAAATCTAGAGAGAGAAATATAAAAGACAACATAAAATCCATGCACATAGAAATACCAACAAACACATAAAATCCATGCACATAGAAATACCAACAAGCACATAAAATCCAATGTTTACCTTGGAAACCCTTAACCGAGAAAATGAACATTCAATATATATATCTGTATTGACCTTATCCAAGCTAGCCAAACACCAATCCACTTGAAGAATTTTATAATGGAGTTCTTTGGTATGACCCCAAGGGGGGAATATATGGGCTTAAATGTATATGATATGACCCCAAGGTGGGGATTATTTGGTGTTAAATGTGCATGTAATGTGTAAATGTATATGTAATAGGGTCAGTTTAATAATAAAAGGGCCACTTGTGCAATGTGTGGACATCTATATAGAGAGATCATGTAGTCATTATTGAGGACATGTGATTTGGATGTATGAATGTATTTGGGTATTTGGAGGAGGTTCTCGTATTATTTAAGGAGTTGTTGTGCAACACATCTCTCTTATATATATTGGAGTGGTTCTCCATCCTCAAATTGGTGTACATGGTGTGTACTTATAGCTTATTGTGATATCTTAATAATTAAGTTCATAATATTTGGTTTCAGAGCATCGATAGTAGGGTTTTTCTGTTTCGAGAGAGTCATCTGGGAATTTTTTCTATAATGTTTTTTGCAAAATTTTTAGACTATGAAATTTTTAGGAAGCTGAGAAGACATAGAATTTATACTTGGTGAAAATTTCAAGTTCTGGATCATTTTACTTCCGGATATATAGCCTATAGAAGTTAGGGTTTTCTATTGTTCCCGGAATCAATCTCAAACGAGTCACTTTGGAAATTTCGCTATAATGTTTTCTTGGTGATGTTTCATATTGTGAATTTTTTATGAAAATGAGAAGACCTAGTTCAGTACACTTGGTAAAACATTTTGTTTCTAAAGAATTTTAATTTAGGAGATGCATCCTATGGAAGTTAGGGATTTTTACTAGCCCTAAAATCTGTCTCAAATGAGTCAGTTTGGGAATTTCACAATAACTTTTGTTATATGAAATGTCAGAATGTGAAATTTTCAAGAGTCTGAGGAAACATATATAAGCACCAATTGTAGAAATTTGGGGTTCTGAAATTCTATAATTACATAAATATAGGTTGTGGAAATTAGCGTTGTTTGTCTTACCCTAAAATTGTCTCAAACAGTTGTTCTATGTAAAACAGTCATATCTTCTTCATTAAAGATCTCACTTCAGTTAAACTAATTGCATTAGAAAGCAGAAAGTTCGTAGTGTTTCTAGTCCAAATTTCATAATCATATCTGAAATATTGGATATGTGGAATGCCATAAAAGTTCACTATCTAGAAAGTTCCAAGAATCAATACATTTTTGGAAAGTTACCATAACTTTCACTTGGCACATCAAATTTTAGTCAAACCTATGGCTTCGCTGAGAAGACATATCAAAGTACTACAAGCCAAATTTTCAAACTCAAAAGGCTCAAAATTTCATAGATACATTAGAAGGAAGTGCGGCCATAAGGACATACTCTAGATCAAGGTTTTAAAAGGTACGTTAACTCAAAACTATCATAACTTTTGATTGGGATGTTCAATTGAGGTGATTCAAAATCCATTGGAAAGAGAAAACACATGATATTATATTGGGAAAAGGATAGTAAATATATCATATCATTTTTTTAATATATTGAAGTTGTAAGTTGAGTTCTTGGGTTAAATCTCAATTTATAATCAATGGAAATACTTGACTTTACTGGAGACAAAGATAAATATGAAATTAGTTTGTTGGAATGGTTGAGAACAATAGATAAAATTGATTTGAAGCCTTATTTATTAGCTCTTTTTTTTTTCAAAGTGAAACTTATAAGTGGTGGAATAGATTTAATGAAGATACTAAATTCTAATCCACATGGGAAAATTTTGAATAATTATTCTCAAATAAATCGATTAGGGATACAAAAATGGAGGTAATGTATAGAATTCAATATGAGTCAAATGAAAATAAAAAGATCGAGAAGAAGGGTGATGATATC
Organism: Picea sitchensis; assembly: GCA_010110895.2. Lineage (NCBI taxonomy): Eukaryota > Viridiplantae > Streptophyta > Pinopsida > Pinales > Pinaceae > Picea > Picea sitchensis. The sequence continues at coordinate 40,734 of SNQJ01S0069907.1, read as the reverse complement.
TCTAAGATAAGAGACCTTAATGAAGCACTCATTAAGGAGGTTCAAAAATTAAAACGGGGAAAGAGTACAAAACAAAAGTGGGAAAAGGATAAGTCAAAGGAAGAATTGAAAAGGAAAAATGAAAACATAATAAAAAACTATTGAATGGGGTCAAGAGATTGAAAGAAGAAAAGAAGCATGGTAAAAATCAAGAAAAAAAAAAGGATCTTGGATGAAGAGAAAGGGAGAGATGAGGTATTTTATCTAACAAATTCCAATTCGATATACTTTTATACAGTCGTTCATGTAGAAACAAATCCTGTAGAAACATATTTCTACAGGAATTGTGTAAATCGGAAATTCTACAAGGTGTATTTTTTAGGAAGGCTGGAGAATTTTAGTGTCGATAGGGTTCGACCATAGGCTCAACAATTTGTTGGACTAAGAGATCTTGACACATGGCACATTGGTTCGATTTCATAACATGTTCTAAAGGACTGTAACTTGTGGGGAAAAATGGGTTTCTACAGGGTATGTCTTGCTTGTTGTTTAAATGACCATGAAACTTCCCATAAACAACCATAGGTAAAACACATGAAACTGGAATGAATGTAGAAAATGATAATTATGTGTCTAGGGTTTCATGGTTACCTGCAGTATGTAGAAATTCTTCTCTTGCAACGTCCTCTACTAATTGTTTTTATCTCTCTTCTCCTGCAAGCTTGGATTTTTTTATTCCAACTGAATATAACCACTCTTCCTCTTCAATTCAAATGGTGCTCTGATTCTTCTAACTTCGAGTTATACCCTTAAATCATGGAAAGGACTGTTGTCTTGTCACAATAGTACAACAACACTCAACTTGTATTCATAATTCCTTAATTCATTCCTCTCTCACTCAAAGAGGTAAACCTCCACTTAAACCATTCAATATTCACATGTCAATTCAAATTTTGGCATGAATTATGCCAACCCCCCACTGACAAGACATAACATCCTTGTTTACACCATCTTTTAGACTTTATGAATGTTGGACCATATAAAATAAGCATAGATATTTATGTATGAGGTTTAATTAAATGTAGATAGGGTAAATAGTTATGTTACCTTTATTTACCTTGCCATGCCCATTAATATGATTGTTGCAGGTGGTTGGAGGTGGTTTGTCTTCGTGATGGTGCATGTAGAATATCATTGAGATCATATCTGCAATGTTTTAATATATCTTGACCTCTACTCATGCTACAAGATACAGAGCATATTGTAGATTTGTTTATGTCATGTGGAATGTTTTCTACATGATACAGAGTATCCTGAAGAAGTTGATTTTTACTATCCCAAGGATGTATTGATGACAAAGGATGGCTAGTGAAAGTGTTTCTTGTTCTGATATTGATCCTTGAACTATTGATATTGGTCTTGATTTAGGTTTCCTTGCCTATTTTCTTAGAATTTTCCCTGCAGATTATCTTGTAGAATCCTGTAGAACAATATGATAGGTTGTTTGCTTTGAAAAAAAAAATGTAAAGTGAGATGTATTGGGTATGGAAAGTGGTATGTATGAAATGGATGAAGAATATGGATGATTATGATAGGAAATGATATGAATATGGGAATAATGAAAAATGATATGTATGAGTATGGAAATGCTTACTGTATTCATTGAAGGTGATGTTGACTGTTGATTTTTCTCTATGTAGATGGTTGTTGTAATGAAGTCCCTAATACCTGCAAAAACAAAATATTAGTACAAAAAAATATATTCTTTTTATTTATTTTTTGTATTCTTTTTTATTTCATTTTTTTTATTTTTTGTATTCTTTTTTCTTTCGTTTTTTTTTATTTTTATTTGTATCAAGGAAAAATTGGCATCTCTGGTTTTCACTAATTCATTTCCTCATCAGGATTCTGAGAAGTTTTCTTGATGAGGTTATTCATTTATTCTTCAGATCTGAGATTTCCTCCAATGGAGGTTTTCACCCTCAAATCTATCCTAGACGCCTCTGGGAGGTTTTCATCCAGTATTGTTTTTCTCTTTTTTTCATCATGGGGATGGATTGAGAACATGACTACTATCAATCAAATCCAGATTCGTTTTTTTCATCGTTTCTATGAAATCTTCTTTTGTCAGAGGCTTATTGTAAGTCTTCATTCTAAATCCATTCACTAGTACCGATATTCCTTCTTCGTCAATGGTTCTTATATGCACCGATCCATTATCATAACATTTTTCAATGATGTAGGGCCCTATCCATCTTGCCATCAATTTTCCTTTGAAATCCTTAAACCTTGATTCATATAACAGATCCCAATCCTCTTCTTTGAAATTTGTGTACTTAATTTTCTTGTCATGTCAGTGCTTTCTTTTTTGTTTCACCACTTCAGTGTTGAAGAGGGCCTACATCCTATACTCATCTAATGCATTCAGTTGTATCAATATTTATTTTTGTGTTGACTGCAAATTCGTGTCTAATTCAGTTTTTGTTCTCAATGTATGAGATTCAAATTCAATAGGAAGCATGGATTTATTACCATAAACTAATTCGAAAGGAGTAAGCCTTGTGGTAGTTTTCCATGTAATATTGTATGCTCATGTTGCTTCAATGAGCTTCTATGACCAATATTTCTTGTTCATGCTCATTTTTTTAGTGAGGATTTTTTCTAGTTCTATGTTTGTGACTTTAGCTTTCCCATTTTCTTGAGGATGGTAGGGTGTTGACTTTCTGTGATGGATTTTATGTTCCCTCATGATTTCTTCAACAATCCTTGATTTAAACTAAGGGCCTTGATTCATGTCTATCTCCTTTGGATAACCAAACCTTGAAAATATGCATTCTTCTAGAAATGTTGCTACATTTGATTCTGTGGCATCCTTCATGGCCTTCACTTAAGCCCATTTTGTCAGATAATCTATGCATTCCAAAATGTGCTTCTTATGCCCTGATGGAGGTTCAATTGGGCCTATGAAGTCCATGACCCACTTGTCAAATAGTTCTAATGATACTTAGGGATGTAAAGGCATTTCATTCCTCTTTGTTGGTTTCCCCATTATTTGTCATTCATCATAAAGTGAAGTATATTGTTGAGCATCTCTATGTAGGATTGGCCAATAATATCCATCTTGTAAGATCTTATAAGTTTTCCTCTTGGTTGCATAATGACCTACGCATGGCTCATCATGACAAGCATGAAATATATCATGCACCTCATCTTCCCTTATGCATCTTCTTGAAATATGATCTAGACATAATTTGAACAAATAGTATGCAACCCAAGTATAGGCTGAACTTTTACGAACAATCTTGCATCTTGAACTTTTACGAACTTTTACAAAATAAATGTTGAGGAAAATTTCTTTTTGTAAGGTAATTTTCTATATCATCAAACCAGGGGGTTTGTATTGATATGGAAAATAGGTTCTCATATAGAAATTGGTCATCAATCATTCCTTCTTCAGTAGGAATGGTCAATCTGGACAAGAAATCTGCAACTACATTGTGTTTTTTAGTCTTATCAAGGATTGTTAGATCAAATTGTTGTAATAACATAAACCATCTAATCATCCTACCATTAATTTAGGGTTTATTAATTAAGTATCTAATTGTAGCATGATATGTATGTACAAAGACTTAATAACCTATCACATAATGTCTAAATTTATTGAGAACATGAGCTACTACTAAAAGTTATTTTTATGTAACAGTATAATTGAGTTCTGCACCAGCTAAATTTTTACTTATGAAGTAAATTACAAAAGTTTTATTGTCTTCATCATGTCCTAAGACTTCTCCTACATATTTTTATCATGCATCGGTGTGAATGTGAATGGGAGACCCTGATTGTGACCTTGTAAAGCAGGAGCTGTTTTGTTTTCCTTGATTGATTCAAAATATTTTTGATGATTCAGATTCCAATAGTATTCCACATATTTGGACAATAAGGTAAACAGGGGGGAAGATATTTTACTAAAATCCTTAGTAAACCTCTTGTAATATCCTGCATGTCCAAGAAAGCTTCTTACATCTTTTGGTTTCAAAGGAGTAGTAAGTAAGGTGATGATTTTGATCTTTTCTTTGTCTACTTCAATCCCTCTGGAGGACAGGTGATGTCCTAAAACAATCCCTTAATTCATCATTATATTACATTTTTCATTACTAAGGGATACATTCATCTCTCTACATCTTTGGATAACCTTATCTGGATTGTCCAAGGCTTCATCAAATGAATTTCCATAAGGGGTAAAGTCATCCATATATATCTTAACCCTATCATGGATGAGTTCTAAAAATATGTTGAGAATTTCTCTTTGAAAAGTGTTTGGGGCATTACAATATAGGCCAAAAAGTAAGATTGTGTATGAAAATGTACCTCATGGGAAAGTAAAGGTGGTCTTTTCTTGATCCTCGGGACTGATCTGAATTTGATTGTATCTAGTAAAACCATCCAGAAAGGAAAAGTATTGCTTCCAGGCCAAGACATCCAAAACTTGGTCAATAAAAGGTAGGGGGGGGATGTTCCTTTTTGGTAGCCTTGTTAAACTTATGATAATCCACACATATTCTCCATGTGTCATTATTATTTGGGACAATAACTAGAGGGGAGACCCATTCACTGTCTAGTATAGGATATATCAAATCCGGCATCAAGCAAATTTTGGAGTTCTTGTTTAACTATGTCTTTCATTACAAGGTTCATCCTTATTTGGGGCTGCCTAACAGGTTTTCAGTCCTCCTTGATGTAAATATGATGATTACAAATAGAAGAATGGATGTCTTTCATGTCTTTATAATCCCATGCAAAATCTTCAATATTTCTTTTCAATACATATAACAGTTTTTGTTCCTACTAACTACTGAGTTTGTTGTTGATTTTGAGTGTTTTTGCAGGGCTGATTTCTATGATTTTGACAGTTGGATATTCTATCTCAGTAGTAAGAAAATATTTGCATAATTCATTGTTATTTTCTGCAGAAATTTCAGATCTGTTATCATCATTTATCCCTTCTATTTTTACATCTTTTGGATATTGATTTTGCAGAAACTTTTCAAGGAAAGTGTCCTCATCAATGGTACTATTAGCCAAGGAAGTGTGGATTGTATATATGAGGTAGGAAGTTGTTTGTGTCAGGTCTTATTCTTCTTCAACCCGCATAGGAATATTTTTTGTTATCGAAGGTTGGCCAGGAGGATAAAGAAAAAATTTCTTATGGGAAAGGCTATCAATGATGGTCATATTTCCTTCTCTATAGCCAATGTATGCATATGTTGTGATAAGCCAAGGCCTTCCCAAAATGAGAGGATATCCATTGGACTAAGACTTGGGTTGAAGGACTAGGAATTCAATAGGGTAATCCCATGATAAAATGGAAATTATGATATCTTCCAACATGCCTTCATGTTTAACTGTGGATCAATCTAGAAGTTGTAGGACAGTTGGGGTGTTTCTCAAAAATCCTTGAAGGTTGAGTTTCATCATGGTATCTCTAGTCATAACATTGACTGCAACTCCTAGATCAATAAGAGTGATGTAGGGATTTTTCAGGGATTATCCAAGGGTCATAAGTTTTGACTCAGTTATCCGTTTGGGCTGAAATTTTACGCCAAATTCAGGGCCAAATTCCTTCATATAAGGCCTCAAATTGGGATTTTAGTGTTTTTACGGGAATTTTTAATTTTCCAATTATCATTTATCTCTTAGTTTATGAGATTAATCAGAAAATCAAGTTGAAAAATAGTGTCACGATAGTTAGCTCTTAGTTCGTGGTCAGTTTTAGAGTCATGCGAGAATTTTCTAAATTTAGTTGTTTTTCTAAAAAAAAAAACAATTGTTTTTCTAAAATTAGTTGTTTTCGAAAATCCCAGATAGTAGTTATAAGGGGTTGAACTTCAATTGTAATAGTTAGGACGGAGAAGGAATAAAAGAGAGTTATTGTCCATTCTCCTATGTTTTCATGGTTTATTTGATCTCGTGAATGAATCTCAGGCTTTGGCTACATCAAAGAGTATTATGTACCAAGGTGTTGTTAATATGGACATTTACTAAAGGACTCCCTGGATCCAAGTATTTAGGTACAATTAAATTCCCAAGAATAATCTCATCTAGTTGTCCTACAACATTTATGGTGGCAGAATCTTTTATTTTCCTCCCAGGTCTTCTAATGCATTCTTCCTTGATATACTTATTGAAAATGGGCACATCCTTAAGAGCTTGTAAGAGAGGTATATTTATGCACAAATTTTTAAGCTCCCCTAAAAGTTATTTTTCCTCAAATGTATAATTTTTCCTTTCTTGTAATATTTCAGGGTAAGGAGGGGCTTGTGGTTGGGGTAAGGTAATGTTTTCTTTCTCAGATTATTCATTTTCTATGGGCTTTGGTTGTTGTTGCAATATTTTTCTTGATCTGAGATTTATCTATTGTAATTCCATAGAATAAGTTTGATAAGTTGTATCATTGTTTTATACAGGTTGGACTTGTTTATTGTTCGGGTTTAGAGTAGGTTGAGCAAGTAGTTGTGGTTTCTTAGGAGGAACATTGTTTGGAGTAGTGTTGTTGGAAAAATTGTGGCCTCCATCCTTATGATGGTTGATTCCGTTGATTTTGTGGCATACTAGGAAATGATTGGTATGGAGAAGGAATTGGAGGTCCCTGGTATTTCCATGGGTTTGGATTAGTCCAAGGTGATGGGTTATACCATGGTTGAGGAGGCATCTGAGAGTTATATGCATTAAAATTTTGAGCAGATTTTAAGTTCAAACATGTTTGGAATGATCTTGGTGCTCCAGGACTCTTTTGATTGATGAAGTATAGTGACTCCACGTTCTCTTTTGCTCCTTGAAATGAAGCTTTCAAACCTAGAAAAGAAGGAAATTTGTTATTTGGATGATTTTCCTCACAAATTATATAAACATCTATAAGGTACAAAGGGAACTCATTTCTAGGATTCTTTTTAGTGCATTTGGGACAATAGACAGTCAATGCCTTCTTTATTTCCTCTTATTTCTTATTGATATGTATTGTATCCATTTGCATGGCTAAAGAGTGTAAAATATTAGTCTTCATATCGTCTATTAATCCTCCTAATTCATGCTTTATATGATTTTTTGGGTTAGAAGATGGAGAGATCAAACCTCTACTACTTCTACCTTTCTTTCTGGAAGACCTTGAATGTTTCTTGAATATTCTTTTGATATCATCATAGTCCAACTCCTATATATCTCCATTGGATAGGAGATTCAAATCTTCTCTTACTCCTCTGAGTAAGACAATATTGAGTGAATCTTCATCCAGAGTGAAATTTTGAACTCTCTTGTAGCTTAGTTGAAATCGTTCTTTGAAGTCTTCTAGAGATTCATCAGGTCCTTCTGTCATTCACTAAATCTCATCCCTTGTATCTCTTACTCTACAATATTCTATGTATCTTTCACTGCAGGTATTTTTCATTTGATCCCAACTTGTAATACTATTTCCTTCTAAACTCGTGAACCATCTTAGATTTGAATCCTTCAAAGTAGAAGGAAAAATTTTGAGCTTTTGTTCATCAATGGTATAATCATATGACATGTATATAATTGCAAAATCAAACAAGAAAGTGTTAGCATATTTAGAGACAAACCCATGAAAATGAGGTAAAGCAGAAAGATTAATATTTTTTAGATTGGCTTCTCCATCAAATTCATGAATAGGGAACTCAAATATTTCTTCTTCACCATCCATGACATGAGGTGAGGACTGACTCTCTTTCGAAAGATTCTCAAATTCTCTAGCTTTCCTTTCCAAGAAATCTTCTAGTGTTTCAAGACCAATATTTGGATCGCTTGGACCTGTTTTGATGGTGGGGTTTTTGGTAAAAAAAATCCTTTTTCTATCTCTAGGTCTAGTCATTCATGAAATCAAAAGAAAGTGAAAAACTATTTTTTTTTTTTAATGCAAAAAGAGAGTGTGACAATGATCTATCAATACTCACACAAAGTGAAATCACTTGGTTTGTTACACTACAAAAACTCCATAGTGAGTTTGGCCTTGTGACTGAGGTATCCTTTTTACTCCTCCAAGTCATGCAAAATAAAACAAAGAAAAAAAAAAGGACATGCAAACTTCATCACCTCCCTGGCAACAAGGCCAAAAAGTGATGGTCCCAGGAATAGCAACAATTATTTATTATACCTTAGGTATCCTACTTTACTTTTCAACCCAGGGTTCATACAAACTTAAGAGGTGTTATGCATTGTATGTGCAATATGCAATTGTCAGTGGCAAGGAGTTGAAAATGATCAAAGGCTGGAAATGTGTAGGAAATCAAATGACAGAAAGTAGTTATAAACTAATTGATTTGAAGGAAACACACCAATTTGAAAATACCGCTAATCTAAAGTGCATGAAAAGAACGTATTCTACTGCATCAAATATTACTGAATCGGGAAATTTAAAATGAAACAAATGATTAATCTAATTTGAAATTATGACAGAGAACTATGATAGAAGTAAAAGTTGTAAACTATGACAGAAAAACTATAATGGATATGAAACTACACTAATGCATGAAAAAAGGTATATAACCCCTTGATCATTATCAATATAAATGTGTTTTTATTATTTGTTGATGATTTCAGGAAAAAAAGATTAAACTAAGTCAAAATATGAAGCTAAAATAGACCTACATGAGATTTCTACAAGAACTATGCATTTCTACAGGATCTGCACAGTTTCTACAGGATACTCCTACGGGAAGCAAAATGAAGTCTAAAAAGGTAGTGCAAGTATTTAAAAGCATTGACAAAGCTAGAATATAAAATAAATGAAGTTAATCTATGGTTCTTATCCTTGGGAGGAACCTAGGAGTGCTCCAAAAGGTTATTGAACATTTCTACAGGATGTTGCTACAACTGGCCAGTTAGTTAAAATCTTAGCAGAAATGGAAATTTATCATAAAAGATAAATCTAACTTCAATAGAGAATGAAACACTATCTAAACACCAAATAATATGCATGAATACTATAGAAATAGCAAAAAGGGTCCTTGAGCCCTCTTGGATGGGCCTTACCCAAGAAGCATAAGGAACCTCAAATAAACTTTAATGTACTAAAGGAAAAACCATTTTATTTTAGAAATATCAGCAGTACATCAGGAACATCAAAGTTCTTAGTCTTCAACAAAAAGTCTGGCAGAACATCTCCATACACTGCTTGTCCAAAAATTTTCTATGTATCCCCCTCTCTTTAGACTATATGCCTATATATAACTAAAGAGTTCAACCTCCCTTTCTACATCAAGGAGATTGATGAGTAAATGAGGGATCACGGCCCTTTACATCTGTATTTTCGAACTGTTATTGATCAAAAGTGGTCATAAATGACAAGGATTACTCTTGGAGGTAGGTGTAGACAATTTTCCTTGATCTTTGGTTGGTAGCTCAGTTGAGAGGATAAAATACCATGTTTCTAGGAGGTTGGCGCCATTGACTCCTGAAGTTTGACTTGGTTGGTGGAACACATGTATTTTTCCAAAATCATTAGTGCAAAAAGTTATATTATACATAAAAATCCACCTCAATCATTCATTCATTAAGCAACATACAAAATACCCATGACTGACTATTAAATATGGTCAAAAACAAACATTAAGTCATTTTTTGGTGGACAAATATGTCAAAGATGAGCCTTTAGAATGTAAAATAATGAGGCTCATCAGGTTCGTCATCAATGGAATGAAGAAACAAGGAATATATGGAAATCCTATTATTTGGTTTCATCACATGTATCACCCTTAATTGCAAAGCTTCGAGGACAAAGTTTTTTAAGGAGAGTACTATGGTAAGACCCCAAGGGGGGAATATATGGGGTTAAACATATATGATATGACCCCAATGGGGGCATATTTGGGGTTAAATGTGCATGTAATGTGTAAATGTATATGTAATAGGGTTGGCCTAATAATAAAGGGGCCACATTTGCAATATGTGAATAGGTATATATAGAGATCATGTAGTCATTATTGAGGACATGTGATTTGGATGTATGAATGTATTTGGGTATTTAGAGGAGGTTCTAGTATTATTTAAGGAGTTATTGTGTAAATTGTCTCTCTTATCTATCTTGGAGTGGTTCTCCATTCTCACATTGATGTACATGGTGTATATTTTTGGCTTCTTGTGATATCTTCAGAATTTGGTTCATAACATTATTCAAGACTCTAAATAGGCTTCATCACATAAAATCCCATGGGAAAATACCATGGGTTACCCAATACTATGGGCTCGTAAACCACCAATGGTAAACTTATCAATGATTGTATCAAGGTTAACTTATCTACTATATGACCGAGTCAATATTAACACAACATTCCCCCCTTTAAACTTGACTTGAGATATTCACCTATCCCCCCTCAAAGTTTTTTTACCAGTTTTCTGAGAATACAAATCTCCCCCCCCCCTATCACCTAAGTCGATGTCTAGACTTTACACCGATGAAATTTCAAACCAAGGATATGCATGCCTAAATAGGTCTTACAACCATATGCCCATTTTACATGTGATAAAAAATCAACTCTTTAAAAATAATAATTTGTGATTGTATGCAAAGCATGTGATACTATGAAACACCAACCAGCTTCATTACCAACATCCCTCTTGCTCCAAATATAATTAGTCGAATCAAGGACTCCTTAACCAAGTACTTCTTCCTCAACGTGATTTTGTCAATGCTTCACATTAATCCTTGTAATGCATTTCCATGTGTCATTTTGCCATGATTCATATACCCATGAACCATTCTCCATTTTGTATCTCTCGTGCTCCCAACATCATACCACTCTTGTGAGAGAGTCTAGGTCAACCCATGCTCTAATACCACAAGAATCACCACTATAAAACTCCCACTGAAACCAGGTTTATCACATACCCAAGATAATCGAACCCTTAGCAACAAAGGCACCCCTTAAGCCAAAAATTTATTTGATATCAAATGTACATTTTAAACCTTTACAATATAGAAATGCACACATAGATTCTTTAAAAAAAAAAAAAAAGACAATAGCATTCACACATAGTATTAAAAATTTTACCTTTTTTTAAAAAAAAAAAATCATCCAAATAATGTTTTTGGAAATTTGGGAGCTATTTTACTTTTGTTGGTCAACTATGCTTTTGTATTAATCCCTTGGATAATATATCTCCTCAAAGGGGATATCCCCTTTATGTGAAAAAATGAGGCTAAACAAACTTTTAAGCACTCAAACTTAACTTTTGGTTTTGACCTTTACACTTATGGTTTCAACTTTTTATTTTTCTTCATTGATTAAAAATATTTTCATAATCTGAACACTCCTCCCAAGTGTAGTTCATAAAAAATTATGAATATAATTATAAATAAATAAGTATATAAAATAGTGAGGTGCTATAGTAGTCCTATGTCAATTTTTTCTAATGCTACTTAGGATAGTGAAATTATACCTAGATTAACTTCATTTTTCCTCATAATGTGAGGCTCATTGAGCCTTAAATTTGTGCATATTGTTCCTTTGAGGAAAACCTCCTCTCAAAGAGAGAGCTCCTTGATATTTTCTCTTTAATTTCAATTTTCCATTGATAACTCTAATTTTCAAATTTTATCTCCATTCATCATTTTTTATTTATATTAACAATGACCATGCCCCTCATCCTCAACTAATTATTAAAGACATTAACTCATGTTATTAGCAACAAATACCTTTTGGTTACATCAATGCAAAAGTGACTAGATTATAGCACAAATAATATTCGTGGATAAGATCAATATACAACAACTTATAAGAAATATTTCACTTACTAGCTCCCACCAAATGTATGCTTGATCCCTATGCTTGATCCCTAGTAACAGGTACATAGGAGATGCATTGTGTGAGAACTACTAATGAAAAATGTTATTAAAATATTAAATTCTCAAAGAGAATAAATGAAAACATCTTGAAGAATTTTATAGATGCACCATACCAAATGTTAAGAGAAAATATTTTGAAATTGAATAGTATGATAGATTTGTCTTATTTTATTTATCTCAAAAATTGTTTATCTAAGCCATAAGCAGAGTATTGTAATCAACTATCCATTTTCAAACTTATATGTGATGCAACTAGTTATTTAAATTTTTCCTTTTATTTTCTTAATAACTTTTTACTAAAAGTTTAAAGCAGTGATATATTTGGTGTTATTTTTACTCCGTTGGTTTTGTTAGTTTATCTTAGACATCATTTTGCACTTTGTATATTACATTAGTTGCATCTGATTTATTGCATTCCCCAAAAATCTTAAATGGTGGACCAAGTCGTAATTGGTAAAATACTCAAAATCATTTGAAGGTGGTTGGGTCATAATTTGGATGGATTCCATATTCCAAAGAGTGTAAGGTCTAATTGGGAACTTTCATTGGGAAGAATCCCTATTGATTGCATAGGCCCATTTATCCCTGTCATCACCCCGATACTAATTATGTAACACCTCAGTTTTGATCCCTAGACTAGTATATTTATGTGTACATTATGAATGTCTAAATCCGAACAATGTTGTAATATGTAAATTGTACATTGAATGATAATAAACATGTACATCACAAGTTACAGACTGAGAAGGAAAAAAACATGGGGGGATATGATTCCACAAGAGAGGAAAGAAAGGGGGCCTAGGGGACCAAAGAAAATAAATATAATGTTATTGTGAGACTAATTCCTTTTCTTTATGTTATCCTAAGTCCTATTAACCTTGGGATTAGTTTTCAAGGGGAGATACATGGGATTATTTATGAATATACGTGGTTCATCATAATCATGAAAATATTATTGTTGGCCCTTGACCAAGTTTTGGGAGATTCTTGGTTATAATGACCTATTTTGGGACTTCGACGGCCTGTCGAAGGAGGAGCGCAAGACAAAGCGGAGATCAAGGGATCTCTACCCACTTTTGGGTCCTTTTTGGGTTTTTGGGATTATGTAACGGGATTGGGATGTCGGCCCATGGGTTTACCCATGTTTAGGCCTATTTTGTATGTATAAATAGAAGGCTAGGCAATGTAAGAAGTAGTTGAATAGTGAATCTATGTGATGTGAATGTATGCTAAGTGTGAGTAGAGTCTGTAAGTGCTTTGTGCATGACTGTAAGAAACTTGCAAAGCTAAGTGCAAGTCCTTGTAGCAGATTGTGGAGGGCTTAGTGTTGTAACGCAAGGAAGAAGGATCTAGCGAGCTGCGCAGATCTTCTTTCCTGTGCGGAGTAAGGGTTTTGATGGCTCTTTTCTTGTAACCAATTGACTAAAGATAATAAAGAAGAAGAGTTGGTGGGCATAGCCCCACGGTAGGGGTGAACCACGTAAACATTGTGTTGTCTTGCTTTGTGCTTGTCTGGATGTGTTTATATCTTCTTTTGTTAAGTGCTTTAAGATGATTAGATAGATTTGCTTATGCTTAGTGCTAATGATATGTGAGAATGTTAGATCTGATCCATATGAATGTACATAGTACTTGATCCGATCCATATGAATGTACTTAGTACTTGATCCGATAGATCTACCTATCTATTGATGCTAAGTGCTTAAATGCATTATATCAGTGTGAATACTGTGAAGCCCTTTTTTATCAGCGAAGTGATTATTGATTGTATATTGAGAAACTGACGGTGCTAAGTACTTTATCAAGTATTATAATCACAGATCTATTTCCCAGCTAAGGTTGCAGACACCCGAGTCTTGCAACCACTAATGCCTCTACCTGAGGTGGGACTTCATCTGCTTCGCAGGTGTTGCCAAAAGGGTCGGTAGTTAGGGATTTGTTGGTGCGTTGTTGTAGCGTTGAACCCTGGGTCTGCCCCTGTGCCAACAAATGGTTCTGTTGTCGAGACCTGAAACTATGATTGTTGGGAACTGAGAAAGAAGAAGCTATGTGCAAAGATTCATCCTGAAACTGTGAAAGCTATGTGCATATATCTGTGCCCTAGTGCGCAGTATTCTACTTGACTTATAAAGCTTTGTGCTAAAATAAAGAAGCTAGATCTGAAGAAAAGAGCACGGATCTTAAGAAAAGAAGCAAGATCTGAAATATTTGTGCTCTAAGAAAAGCAAAAGTGAGAATTTCTTATTAAAAGAGGTAAGATCTACAAGCTATGTGCTCTGATAAAGGTAAGAATAGTTAAAAGTTTTAGATCTGGAAGCTTTGTGCTCTGTAGAAGTAAGATAAGTGGAAATGTTTGTTTCTAGAGTATGGATCTAGGTATGTTTAATACAGTCTGTCCTAGTTTGAAAACTAGGGAATTAATAGATGAAAGAATATTTGATATGAGTAGATCTGATAAGAATAGTGAAAGATATGTTATACCTATGCATAGAAAGAATGTTTGGACTAACAAATGGATGCAGGATCCTAGAAAGAATTTTTTACAGGATAGCTACCATGATCCTAGTGCACAGTACAAGAGAATTTGGAGATTACTTAAAAGAAAGAGAGGATTAACCCTCTGTTACAGCTGCAGAAAACCAGGACATCTTTCTAAGGCATGCCCTGGGAGAAGACCTGGTTGTCTTTGTTGCAAATCTATGAACCATGAAGTGTTGGACTTCCCTGGAATGATTTCTAATCTTGAAAGTATGAACATAAGACAAGAAAACCCTAAGGCAGATCCAGAAACTAAGGCTATACCAGAACCCCAGGAAAGAATCAGAGAAGGTATTTCTATAGATGAAAGAAACCTTGAATGACCACCGACATGTTAGATTATCAGAGATCTTTAAAGACAAGGAATGCCTTGAAGAAAGAATAGGAGACTTCGACATTGACTGTGTTCTAGATGAGGAAACACAAGTGAATATCATGACAGAGAGAACTTGGGAAGCTATAGGAAGGCCTACTATGATTCCTTCATTAGGAGGAATAGGGTTATTCAGAGGAAAACTGGTAAACCTATGTGGAAATCTCACTCATATATCTATGAATTCCAATGGAACTTCGACAGAAGAAGATTTTGAGATTATTCAATTTATTGAGGACCGCACCCCGTTTACCATGTTACTAGGGAAACCTTGGATTGAAAGAGATCAAGCCAGATGAAAAGAAGAAGAAGAATTTTTGGAGCAGAAGAGACAAGGGTTAAAAGATTTCATGACTAGAAGGATCGCATACTTGATTGAAGAACAGGAGAATATGTCGAAGCTAATTAACACTAGAGACCCAGATGTTGAAGCTGCAAGAACATTAGAAGACTCGCAGAAGACTGAAGTGCCTATATCGGATAAAGAAGAGGTGTTAATCCTGAATCCTAGGAAAGAATATCAACAGCACGAAGTGACTATGACCAAAGAAGATCATAATCAGAATCGAAAAAGGACTACCGAGACGAAGATCACTGGGAGGAAGGCTAGAAAGCTAAGTAAGAAGAGAGCTAAGTTTGAAAAGTTACAGAAGGTTCCAGAGGGAACTTCGTAGACAAAAAATTTGCAGAATGGGAGCTTTGTCAAGATATTAGAACAGCAACACATGGCACTTCGCCATGGTGAGGCAATATAGTCGTTGGGACCGATATATCCATTAGACTGCCGCTTCGAACAGGTCGAAAAGAATTTATAGCTCGACACCAGACCGTTGGAACATGCCATAACGGAAAGAACAAGAGTTAATGAGGCTTCATACCCATTACAAGTGAACCGTTGTCGAGTTGTCTATTTATCCCATCTCACCATGCACGGAGAACACTTTTGCTAACCAAGAATTTGAGCCCGTAGACCAAGTGAATTGTATACAGTGATCATTTCCCTCTTGTTGTTTATTATAATGCAGTATCTGACTTAATTGTGAACCCGATATTATTAATCTCGAGCGCGTATGTACGATGAGATCACCGCAGTTTAAGAATCAGTAACAGAAGTACTCCTCGACTTGATGACTGAAAGAGTCATGTCGGAGAGAGGATTGTCTACCGGTCTACAAGCATCATTGACAAGAGGATTGTCGGCCTCTCCATCCACTGTTCAAGCCAAACCATCATGGCCTACAGATGAGAAGCGAACCAAGCACAGAGACGATCTCGCAAATGCTAAGTTGATTCCGAGCATTGTACCCACCTATCTACCATATCCGAGCAGCGTAATAAATAGAGACAGTGTGCCCAGAGACTTTGAGTATGAATTGGTCACTGCGTACCTCCCGAAGGGGATACACGTAGTTTGTGCAAATCAAGAAAAGATAGAAATGTTGAAGTTTAGGGACTTCAACCTCGGCGACAGGAAGGTCTACAACATGCTCACCCCACATAAGTACCTGACCAGAACAAAAGGAAATAATTCAAAGATCGTCCCTCAGTCATGGACCCATAACATCGCGCAGTCCACACTGCTCAACGTCATGAAGATTCCTCACTTCAGAAGGCACCAAGAAGTGAATGCATGCGTCAAGCTGTTGCTGTCTTGTTACCATGGAGGATACTTGTGGTTAAACTGTTGTATCATAGTCGATCCATCATTAATCAATCAAATCACAGGGATGAGTATGCAAGGACCTAACCCACGGGATTTTTACCCCGGAAAAACAATGGATCGTTCTCTCGCACAAAGGATCAAGGACACCTACGGCAATGTAAAAAAGGGAATGCGAGGCTACAAGGTAGCTTCTATCTAGAGAGGCGCAGTGCACCTAGCCTATCAATTGATCATAGGAAAGTTAGTCCACAAAAACCGACCCACCCAAGTGACTGGTTTTGTAGTCGACCTCGCAGGAAAGTGCACGAAGGGACTACAAATGAATTGGGTGAAGTACCTCGTGAACCAGCTGGAACTGGACTACAGGGAAGTGCAAGATCAAGGATATGAGTTCCAATTCAGTTGGCTTCTAATCCTGATTTCTTTCATCGCATGGGAGATGCCGAAAGGTGCGACCTTCCCAGACATCGAGCCCTTTGAACCTCTGGTCATGAAGTTCAGTACACTATGGTATTCCAATGACATGAACAAGCAATGGTAGTCAAATGTCATATTCCACACATATTACAATCAGCTAAAGTTATTTATCCAGTCCGAGCCTCGCATCATGCCAAATAATCTCCATAGGTTTCGGCCTTTAATGAAATTCAGCGCAGACCGCCATTTCATTTATATCACAACGCACGCTGACGAGCACAAGTAGCAACTTAAATCTTACTACAAGCTGACAGAGGAGGACTTAGAAGAAATCACCAAGTACTGGTCGATGGACCTCCTCATTCCAGCAAACCCTGCGGAGATATCCGATTTAGACAGTCCAGAAACTGCGTCGGATACACCCAGACCTAGCAAGATAAAGAAGATCGAAGAGGTCCATGATTTAGATAGCACATCTGTGAAGATCGCTTCCATCTTAGCAGAGAAAGGAGGAGATGGAGGATAGATAGATGGCGTAGAATTTGAATAGAAGAAAGGTGAGGTTACACAGCCTAGATATGAGGAGGATCCCTCAAAGAAAAGGAAGGTTTCCATGCTGAAACCTTCCTCCTGGAAGAAAGTGAAAGAAACCATAAGAAAAATGCAGACCATCCTCATCTCCGACGACTTTTATTTCATAATAGCAGCAATGAATGATGCTTCGTTGGAGATAGTAGAGAAGCAAGAAGCTAAGCAGGAGGAAGTGTTCCATCGGATTAAGGACGAGCTCCAAGGAGTGTAACAGGCACTACAATCCAACCGCATAGTCTGCATTGCGCCTCTATTAGCAGGAACATCAGAACTGGGAGATGAGCCAGATCAAATCCACCACATCGTTGATACAGTCGAAGCTCGACTTCGTTGAGCTCAAGAAGAAGCAGTGAAAGCTACCCAGGATTTGGCACAAGTACAGGGAGACCTTGTAGAACAACACAGTACTGCAGAACAAGAAAAGATTGCTCTCCAAGTGAAGTGGAATGAAGAAAAATCACAACTACATCAAAGAAAGGAATAGTTGCTTGCAGAGCAACTCGAAGTAAAGGAAATGGTTCACAGAGCACTTCGCTCTGTGACAGTCATAGAAGTAAATACCGAAGAGCGAGTTCCACAGCAGGTGGAAAAAATTGAAGAAGTAATCCAGCAACACATAGAAGACTCGGAGCTTCGCACTGTGCCTGAGATGCCTCAAGATGTAAGAGACCAAAGGGAAGCAACTGCCCATGATGCAATTGACAGACTAAAATCTCTTGCCTTGGAGTGAAATCAGTTGAGTAACCACAGCTCCCAAACATATGAGAACCTCACCGAGAATCCATAGTTACAGGCATTAGAGTCGCAGCTCAAGGAATCAAAGCAACACGCAGACACACTACAGGCGTAACTGAAGGCCTTGTCGATCATGGAAAGAATGAAGTGGTCTCAAGAGCAATGCACTGCCCATCAGCAAATCCATACGATTCAAAGCAGAGTGATGGAAGTTACTCAATGGCTTCAACCAGTGAAAGATAAGGCCTGCCAATTATTCACAAAGGTTGAAATCCAAGGAGCAGAGCTAGACCAAGTTGTCATCGCAGCAAAACAGCGCCTAGAAGGGCCCGTGAACGACGCAGTGATCCAGGAGTTCATCTAGCAAGAGGTCGTCGCACAGTAGCAGGTCGAAGCAGCTCAAACCAAGCTCAAGGCCTTCGAAGCCGAATTGGTCAGATCATAGTGACTCGAGATGAGTCGTAGGTGAGTGTTAGGGGCATGTTGTCCCTTGACCAAGTTTTGGGAGATTCTTGGTCATAATGACCTATTTTGGGACTTTGAGAGACTGTCAAAGAAGGAGCGCAAGACGAAGCGGAGATCAAGGGATCTTGGCCCACTTTTGGGTCCTCTTTGGGTTTTGGGGATTATGTAACGGGATTGGGATGTCGGCCCATGGGTTTACCCATGTTTAGGCCTATTTTGTATGTATAAATAGAAGGCTAGGAAATGTAAGATGTAGTTGAATAGTGCATCTATGTGATGTGAATGTATGCTAAGTGTGAGTAGAGTATGTAAGTGCTTTGTGCATGACTGTAAGAGACTTGCAGAGCTAAGTGCAGGTCCTTGTAGAAGATTGTGGAGGGCTTAGTGTTGTAACGCAAGGAAGAAGGATCTAGCGAGTTGCACAGATCTTCTGTCATGTGCGGAGTAAGGGTTTTTATGGATCTATGCTTGTAACCGATTGACTGAAGATAATAAAGAAGAAGAGTTGGTGGATGTAGCCCCAGGGTGGGGGTGAACCACGTAAACATTGTGTTGTCTTTCTTTGTGCTTGTCTGGATGTGTTTATATCTTCTTTTGCTAAGTGCTTTAAGATGATTAGATAGATATGCTTATGCTTAGTGCTAATGATATGTGAGAATGTTAGATATGTTCCATATGAATGTTCTTAGTGCTTTATCCGCTAGATCTACCTATCTATTGATGATAAGTGCTTAAATGCATTATATCAGTGTGAATACTGCGAAGCCCTGTTTTATCAGCGAAGTGATTATTGATTGTATATTGAGAAACTGACGGTGCTAAGTACTTTATTAAGTATTATAATCACAGATATGTGTCCCAGCTAAGGTTGCAGACACCTGAGTCTTGCAACCACCCCTGCCTCTACCTCGGGTGAGACTTCATCTGCTTCGCAGGTGTTGCCGAAAGGGTCGGTAGTTAGGGATTTGTTGGTGCATTGTTGTAGCGTTGAACCCTGAGTCTGCCCCTGTGCCAACAATTACCCATGATTTTGGTCACACAAAGAATTGTTGTTGGGATTGACATTCATTCTACTGGGGAATATTTTTCTCTTAGAGCTAAGTTTTTGTAGGAATGTTGGAATATTTTCATGGAAATGGTTGTCACGAACTGTGGAACTATGACTATATAAGGAAATTATTATTATTGAGAAAAATTAATTATAGCTGAAAAAATCCTTGAGTCCCCAGTAGAAATATTTCCTAACATGTTTGTGTTGGATCCCTAGATAAAAGTGGGATAGTCCGAGGGRCAGTGTGGTAGAGAAGTGGATCTCATTCCTTGGGTTGTGTAAGCTGATGGGGAAAGAGTTGGAGGATTGGGATTGTTGTAAGAGGTTATAGAGTGTGAAATGTTGGGAAATTGGGTTGTGTGAGAGGATTAGAGCTAGCCATAGGTGATTATGTCCTTATGGACTCGTATCCTCTGCTCGGGGATGTCCCTATTGCATAAATATTAATGGAAACAAGAGCCTATGGTTGGGTAGAACGTTCTTCATCTACAACAAGTTGGTGGTTATTTCCTAGAAAAATAAGTGTTATGATTTATTTATGGCTATGTTGAATTAATGTTGTTATGTTACAAATTGAATGTTGTTCCATTGCATGTATAAGTATGCATCTGTAATTATGAATTATTTAATTGTGTATGCATAATATTGCATCGTCATATCTGCATGTACTCATAAATTAATAGCAAGACTATGGGAAAATGGGTATCAGAGATTTACAATGTTGATTTCAGTCTAGTATGGGCACTGGATACATTACAGAATGGTATCAGAGCAAGAAGAGTGGAAAATTTGTGGTTTCAAGAGTTGTCATGTATCCTCGACAAAGTACATAGGTTATTGTGTATGTGATAGAGTGGTATATGAGCTTAATTTTAAGCTAGTGGGAGGAATTTGGAGTACCCCACCACCAAATCAGTGTTACAGGTGTGGTTGGGTATTTGACATAATGATATTAGAGCTATTGGTTATAGCATTGAGGTTGTATGGGATAGAAATCAGCCTGCATATAGAGAAAATGAAATCTGTAGATTAAGTGTTTGACATAATTCCTTGAGGATAACTGGGAAAGTGTTATCAATCCAGTGATTGTTGAAATGATGGTTCAATTTCTTAAAATTGGATTCTTTTTAGAGTATATAGAAACAAAATTGGCACAATTCATGTTTACAAAGTTCATTCAGGTGGATGAAATTGAGCAAAATCATGGATTTGAAAATTCCCTGCAATGGCATCGAATCGACAATGATTCGGATTTTATGAGAAGAACTAAATGAATACAGATTATTAACAGGTGCTTAACACAAAATAATAGAGATACAGTAAAACTAGTTTTCTATTCAATAACGAAATAAGATGAAAACTGTAAAATGTAGCGGAAACAAGTTTACTGGAATGGTGGCAGCTTATCTCTGAGAAGAGATGTGACGGTTGCGCTCATTTGCAAGAAGATGATTACAATGAGTCTCTGAAGGAAATTTTACAAAAAGCAGGAATGTCAAAAACCCTAGACATCCAAAAACCTAACCCTAGGAGATGAAG
>SNQJ01S0069906.1:89109-104792 GCA_010110895.2 Picea sitchensis | reverse complement strand
TTTTGGCCTTTTTGATGTGCTGTGGAGTTAATCCTTGTGCCATGGATGATTGTTTTTCTGTGTTGATGATGTTTGAGTTCTTGTCGCCCTGTGCGGACGAAATTTCAGTGATAACACCATCTTTAGATTTCAAGCATCCAAATGAAAATTGTGACAGGCTAAAAAACAAACAAGGGCGGCTCCAACACCCCATAAGATAGGAGGGAGGTTTATTAAGTGTCGGGAACGACGGGGATTCTGTGGGTCCCCTATGATGTCCAACTAGCTAAGTAAATGTGTACAAATGGTGGTGAGAGTAATAAAGAAACAAGAGCCTTCGTTGCAAATTTTGAACTTTACACAATATATATATCCAAATCAAAATGTAGTCAGAAGTGCATCATACATAAAGTGGTTTGAAAAGAAGCATATATGTGGATAAGTGGGTTTTGTCCGCATGGGGAATCAAAAGAAAACAAATGCTCGTGTCCTAGAAGATGTAGCGTCCTTCCTCTCAAATAGAACTAGGCCTTCCAATAGTACTCAATAGTGGGGTTTGAAGTCACTGGAAGAGAAACTAGTGAAGGATGAAATAATTGGTTATAATGAGGTGTAAAGGGGGCATATCCCGAAAGAGCTGGCGATATTTCCCAATAGCCGCACAAAATCCAATCAAGGTGCAATTGCAGCCCACAATTTCCACTTGGGTAGATGTCCTAAAATTTGGTCACTAGGTACCTCAGTCAAAGTGCAACATTTAGATTTTCGGCCTCAGAAATGGGTCACGTGTTGGATCCCATCCAAGAGGTGGGTGCCTCAAGGGGGGACGCACATAACAACCAGACCTCAGCCTTCAACCCTTCATGGGTATCTCCCTGCCTTACGGTGTTAGGAACACTTGACTTGGAGGATTTTCAATTCCCTATTTGACAACTTCTATGGTTTTGACAATGTGAGAACCAGATAACGAGGAGTTATTTGGATGCCTATCCCCGAAATCCTACCTAGACTAAAAAAATTCTTTTGGCACCTCCTGTGGAGAAAAACTTAGTGAGTTTTTAGAAAAAATTTAAATGTAATTGTTTTGAGAGGTTGGGGGTGTGAACCAACCTCGTTGAATTTAAATGGGAGTGGATAGTTTCGTCAAGAAAAGGGTGGGGCGTTTCAGAATCCCTTTGGAGGAAACTTACTTTGACCTCCACATTTCAAGAAGAAGCTATGTGAGTGATAAGTGACTTTTGTGTGTGAATGAGTGAAAGTGTGCCAATTTTTAGTGAATTAGGTGTCACCTTGCTGGATGTGGACTTTGCTTGGTCCTTACAAGTGTTGATTACCTAATTAACTAAGTTCCTTTGGTACAACCTTCCGTAATTCAAAAGTCCCTAGGAAGCTAGCATGTGGACATGTGGGTCCATTACTATCCCTTTAACTCCCTATTGTGATGTAATCTAAGAAAAGCTTTGAAACTATCCTAGATTTATCATGTGGGCATGTATGGGCCCATTACAAAACCTTTAAACTTCCCGAGTGATTTGATCTAAGAAAGTAAATTTCAACACTATCTTATCTTTGTAGCATGTGGGAATGTATGGGCCCATTACAATATTAAGATGTGTTTGAAAAAATAAACTAGGAGGAGTCCCAAGAAGGGTTGTTGTCCTCTCCTAAAGGTTTTAATCTTCTTAAGGGAGATGGATTTGTTTCACAATATTTTTCCGGTTCTCAAGGTTGCTTGAAGGCGCGAGAGAAGAGCATACTAAGCGATTGTTATCCAACTTCTAGTCCCAATGCAAGTTAAATGTGATTAAAAATGATTTCCAACTTATATTTTGAGTCAAAACAAGCCATCCATGTGGCGAAAATGAAAGCAAAAGAGGAAACTAATTTTAACCCCCTAAGTGCCTATGTGTTTTGACTAACCCCTTTATATGAAGAGGGGACTAAGTGTGGTGCAGCTTTAAAACATGCTTGAAATACTTTTTAAGAAGGCTAATGGCCTGCCCCACATCTCAACAACTTTACAATGTGAATTTTTTCACAGATGCGTGGGTCTCAGTGGAGACAGAGGCGCATAGAGCGCATGTGCGTAGACAGAAAAGAGTCAATGAGCACACATGCGCAGAACATAAATGTGACTTGAGCGCATGTGCGCACGATCCATGTCTGTGGGCCTAAAAACCCACGCACAGGTGACACACGGTCGTGAATGAAAATTATGGATGGAATTCTCCCAATTCAACTTGGAATTGGATGATTGGGAGGTCGACTTAGGCCGGTTAATGCACCTGCAAGTTAAATAAACCAAAAGAAGAGCTAGAAAAATCCAAATGGGGTAGGAAATTGATACCTTTCCCCGGTGGAGTCGCCAATCTGTTGCACCTCTTTAGTCACCTTAGTGAGAAAAATAGAGGTGCTTGCAAGCTTAGTTGGGTTTTCTAAGCAGGACAACTGCAGGGAAAGGGGTTAGAGAAAGAAATATAAAACAAGAACTAAGAATTAAACTAAGAAATAAAACAACAACTAAATTTATAAACATAGGGACATAAGGATAAAAGAAAAAATTAGATCTGTGTCACCAATGATAAGGCTGATATTAGTGAAAGAAAACACCGAGAAGCAAGGGGACTATGAGGCCCTTCTTCCTCTAAGGGAGGGCTCTTGGACCCCCACAAGTAAGCTCTTCTTACAAATTTGAAAATAAAAATGAAAATGACGAAAGAATTCTTTGCTAATCCACTCAAGGGGTGAGATGGATTGCCCAATGCAATGATGCAAGTATACTCTTGGCAAGGTTAGAAGAGTCCTCAAGAGAATAATGGCAGCATAACTTTGCTTTTAATTCCTTGAAAAATGAAGTGTATCCATGGCCTTTTTATAGTATTCCTTTGGGTTATTGTTCAACTAGTTTGTAGTGTGTAAAGAGGCTAATTAGGGAATTTCTAGGTCTTTGACCAGCCACCCAGTCAAATCCAGTCTAGATTTGAGTGTCAAATCAACTTGGAAGCTGAACCAAGAGTGGGTGGGAGGCAGAAAACTCTCATAAATGCGCTATTTATCAGGTGCATTGCTTTTTGTGACAACAACCGCGCATCATGCACATGTGCACGAATCTTGTGTTTCTGTTTCACGCATGTGCGCGTGCGCCTAGTGTCTTCATAGTGCCCTTTAATTTTTGCACTAGTTGTATAGTTTTGACCCTTTATGAATGCTTTTGTATTAATTCAGGTCCATGGATGACTTCATAACTGTTTGATGATGCTGAATTATTGTAACCATTTGCGGACAAAATTTTAGTGATAACACATATTTAACTGAGTGTATGATTGCATATGTACTTTTCCTTACTTTTGTTTGTCCAAGAATATAAACAAGATATTCATAGTGAAAAATTGTTGTCTTACTGAGTTCATGTGGATGAGGGTGAACCGGATTTTATGAGTAGAATGAAATGCATACAGATTATTATTAAAATATTTTTAGTACATAATAACAAATATACAGTAAAATTGGTTTCTATTCAATAAGGATATAAGTTGAAACTGTAAAATGCAGCGGAAATCAAGCTTGCTAGAATGGTGGAAAATTATCTCTGAGAAGAGATGTGATGGATGTGCTCATTCGCAAGAAGATGATTACAATGAGCCTATGAAGGCCTTTTTAGAATAAAAAGGAATGTCAAAAAACCTAGACATCCAAAAACCTAACCCTAGGAGATGAAGCACCAAAAGTCATGTGGGCCCTGTTTGGGTAAGCTAGTACATCAACTTCCTAGGGTCGTAGCTTTTGCATACGATCTTTGTTTTAGGTGCACAATATCCCATTTGAAAGATCTATTCAAGAAATATATATGTTTCCATCAGACTCTGACTTTGTCTATGATTTAACTACGGAGAGCCATAAAAACGTTGTTTAGGGCCTCAAAATGGCCTCAGAAGTCTAGGACCCAAAAACTAGGAAAAAATTGCCAAACTGGAAAAAAGCCAAAATGAGCCAGTTGGAATTGGTGGGAGGCCACTGAAATCCATCTGAATCAATCCTCCCACATTGAGTGCCCCCATCAGATGAGGAAATTTCTATTGAATTTGGCCTCGGGTGAGCCACTTGCCTTGGTGCAAGAGTTTCCCTAACTTAACAACTCAATAAAACTGGATCCATTGCTGGTGAGTTCCCTTGACTTATTTTTTCACAATATGATCATTGGATTCCTATTGTATGGAGTTGGGGTTGAGCTCTATTGGTGTTAGTTTTTTTGTTATCTCTTAGGTGTCCAATAATGGTGGGAAATAAGGCTGAAGGAGATCCACGTTGAAAAGTGGGTGCATGCTAAGGAAATGAGGAATGTTGAGCTCAAAAGAATTATCACCCATAACCTTGGTGATGGTGTACGGACCATAATGGAGTGGGTGAAGCTTCTGATAGGGTCTTGTAAGGTGTTATTTATTCAATTTCAACCTTACTTTGTTGCCCACCTGAAACTTATGTGGCACACAATGTTGATCACAGCGTTGCTTGTACTTGTCATTGGACTTCTGTAGGATATCCTGAACTTGTTGGAAGATATGTTGGATCCACTCAATGAATTGGGTGGGATTTTCAGCTTTAGTTGGAGCAAGAGATGAGTCAGTTGAGGTGACCACAAGGGGTAGTGCAACATCTATGGGACTCAATGGTTGGAATCCCAACCCCACCTGAAAGGGGTTGTGGTCGGTTGAGCTATGCATGGCTCGGTTATAGATATGATAAAAATAGGAAAGACTCTCATCCCATGTGTGAAGTTTCTTGGAATTTACATGCGCAGGATATGCACAATCATTCGATTTACGACCTCGGTTTGGCCATCCATATGGGGATGTAAGGTCATGGATTTGGTGAGCTTGGTGTCTAGCAATAACCAGCGGCTGGACTAGAATGTGCTAACAAATTGATTGTCTTGATATGAGACAATGGTTTATGGAATTACAAAATTTACCCAGACTCATTCAAAGAAGAGATTGGCAGTGGCCTCTGCTGTGATTCTCTTCTTGCGGGAGGCCATAATCGCCATCTTAGAAAAGCAATCAACAACCACAAAAACATAATCATTTCCCCGCTTGGTGGATGTGAGGCTCAATATGTAGTCCATTTAGATGGATATCCATGGCTTGTAAGGAGTAGGTAGAGGGGTGTACTAGCCCTGTTTCTTGGTGGTCATTTTGGCAATAGTGTAGGAAGTACAGGACCTAATATGCTTGTTGACCTCCTGTCGAAGTTTCAGCTAGTAAAAAATTTTCTATAGATATTTTCAACACTGAAGTGTCCTTCCACCTGACTGTAGTGGGATTCCTAGATCAACTTCACTTGCTCACTTGATGGAACAAATATATGGTCCAGACAGCACAACAACCCATCCTAAAGATGGAAATTTGCGACAACTGCATTTGCGCCCAACAATTGGTAGGTGGTGGTGAAGTCCAGGTCTGTCTCATAGATTTTGGGCCATCCAAAGGTTTCATGGCCACAAGAGTCTAGCACCATGGTGAGTGACACGACTGTTGGTCTGCTAAGGCAATCATCGATGCAGTTGGTGCTTCCTGTTTTATACTTGATGTTGATATGGAATTGCTGCAAGTATGTGGACCAATTCTGATGGAAGTCATTCTACAATTTTCCTTGTGTCTGCATGAACTACAGTGGCTTATGATTAGTGTGGATGACTGTCTCCTTCCAAAGAATGTAATGTCTCCACTCGTGGCATACTTGCACAATGGAGTACATTTATTTATCATAAGTAGGGTACTTATAGACAACATCTGATAGTGTCTCACTATGATAGGCCATGGGGTGGTCGATCTGAGTGAGAAAAACACCCACAACATATTATAAAGTATATGTCTCGATATCAAAGGGTTTTTCCAGTTCCGTAATGAAAGTACTGGGGCTGAGCACAAGCGCTTCTTCAAATCCTCGAACGCTTGTTGTTGGGACCGACCCCACACAAATTTTTCCTTACCACCACCCCTGGTTACTTGGTTGAGGGCCCAAGCAATATGTGAGAATCCCAACATGAGCCTACGGTAGAAATTGGCAAGGCCCAAGAAGCACTAACGTTCAGTGAGTGTGGTTGGGGCTGGCCAATCACGAAAGACTTGGATATTGGATGGATACACATATACACCATGCTGATAAATAATGTAGCCCAATTAATGGACATTGTCCATGATGAAGAAGAATTTTTCCAAGTTGGTGTATAGCTTGTGCTACCACAGGGTGTGCAGAACCTACTAAATATGTTGCAAGTGTTATGCCCAAGTCTTACTGTAAATGAGGATCTAATATAGATACAACACTACAAATGTATTGATGAATGGTCACATGATATCATCCATCGTCCTCATGAAAGTGGCTGGAGCATTTTTCAAACCAAAGGGCATGACCAACCATTCAAAAATACCTTCCTTTGATTTGAAGGTGGTCTTCCATACATCTGTTTGTTTTATCGGGACCTAGTGGTATCTAGACTTCAGATCAATTTTAATGAAGTATTTGGCCCTGTGAACTGATCAAGGAGGTTGTCAATTTGAGGAATCAGGTACTAGTTTCTTATTGTGATTTTATTCAGGGCTCGATAATCAATGCAGAGTCGCCAGGTTCCATCTTTCTTCTCTACAAGCATGATTGGGCTCCCACAAGGTGATGAGATGGGACATATGTTCCTATTGTGGAGAAGTTCTTGGATCTACTACTTGATGTCCTAATTCTCTAATATAGAGTGGCAGTAGGCTGGTCCATTGGGAAGCGGTGCATCGGGGGTCAGATCGATGGGGTGCTTGACTTGAGAGTGCAGACGTACCCTGGTAGGTGAGGAGAAGATATTTGAGTATTATTCCAAGACCTTATCCACTTGCTTCTGCTGTGTGGAGAGGTTATCCATGGAGATCGTGTATGTGGCTACAATCTTTCCCTCATTTTAAGAGCGAATCGCAAAGAAGACAAAATTCCACATCTGAGAGATGACCTTTTTGCATTGCTTGGCAGAGATCAAGGAAATAACACTAGGTGGGATTGCCTCATGCATCCTTTAAAATTTATTTTTCAAAGTAATAATAACACTTTGAGGCCTAGAATCATATACAGAATGACGTTTCCATAAATATGGTTGGCCAAAAAAAACATTACAAACTTCTAGAGGGGAAACATCACACAATACCTTGTCTTTGAAGGGCTTGATGTCGTATGACAGGAGGCACTGTTGGCTGACGTAAATGTCGCTTCCTTGGTAGAGCCATCCAATGGTGTAGGGTTGTAGGTGTGGCGTTGTTAGCAGGGTGAGTCACTTGAAAACCTCTGGTGAGATGAGGTTCTTCTGGCTACCACTATCAACGATGAAGTGCAGCGCGGTACCCTTCACCCACATCTGTGAATGAAAAAGGCGCTCGATTTTTTTCCTTGGTGGTAGCAATGGTAGCACTGGGTTTTGCATCAATGATTTGTCTCCCCCTTTTTGTTTCTAACTCAGAGTTAGAACTTTCATTTGATTCATAGGCCTTCACCTTAGCCACCAACGACTTCTTTGAGCAGCAATCAACAGTGTTATGCCAAGGGCTCTTATGGAAGTCACACCACTTCCCAGTATCTTTATTTGTCTTTTCGCTATCCTTCTTTGCTTGCGACATATACTGGGTTGTCTTGAGGCTATACATATTTACTCTGTCCTTTGTTCTATGGGTTAGGGCTACCCTTTCTTGGATTTTTCTGTGAGGGGTTTCCAGGCCCAAATTACTGTGTCTTTTGTTTGAGCTTCTGCTCGATTTTGACGACATATCGGTAGCCTTCTCCCAAGGATGAGATGTCCAAAAACTTCATTTAATGATGGATGTGTCTATGAATACCGTCATGATACTTGAGCACTATATGTCACTCAAAATCTTTTATACCCAGCTTGGTGTGCAAGGTATGAAAGATATTTGTGAACTCAGGCACTGCTTGGTCTCTTTCATGCTGTAGTGTGGTCCATTTTGTGTACATGTCATAACTTCCAAGATGGTAGTATTGTTCCTTAATAGCATCCCTTAAGGACTCCCAAGTGATTATGACTATAAATGATGAGGGGTCCTATGTTTCCTTTTGCTCACATAAAGTTTCCCACCAATCTTTGACATGGGGAATGACTTTGAGGAGCACAAAAGTAATCTTTTCTCTATTCGAGAAGTTATGGATAGAGAAATACTCTTCTAGTAGATTAAACCATTTTTCTACAACATATGTGTCTATCTAAACTTTAAATATATGAATATCGAAGTTTATTTGTACCTTGAAGGGGGTGGCACCTCCGTTTGAGGAAGATGTGTTGCTTGTTGGTAGTTGCTGAAGGATTTGTGCAAAACTATCCATCATCTCGTTCCTCTGTTGCATGAGGGCTTCCTTGAGCAACATTTTGAAGGGATCTCATGTCTCGTCATATTTCTTTTCTCCCGCCATGAGAGGTCGCTTGGGAATGCAAGAGATTTTGTCCTCAAGAGAAACAAGCTTGAGACCCAATTCTTTGTACCCTGACCTCGTTGGGGACATGCATTAAGAACAATAAGGAGAAAACTGCTCTAATACCACTGATCTAGATTTTATGAGTACAAAAAAATGAATACAAATTCTTATTAAAATATGCTTAACACAAAATAACAGATATGCCGTAAAGCTGGTTTCTATTCAATAAGGAAATAAGCTGAAATTGTAAAATGCAGCAGAAAGCAAGCTTGCTAGAATGGTGACGGCTTATCTCTGAGAAGAGATGTGATGGCTATGCTCATTCGGAAGAAGATGATTACATTGAGGATATGAAGGAATTTTTACAATAAATAGGAATGTAAAAAACCCTAGACATCCAAAAACCTAACCCTGGGATATGAAGTGCCAATAGTCATGTGGGCTCTGTTTGGGTAAGTTAGTACATCAACTTCCGGGGTCATTAAATTTTGCATGCGATCTCCATTTTAGGTGCACAATACCCTGTTGGAAAGTTCTATTTGAGGACTACTGATGTTTCCATCAGACTCTGACTATGTCTACATTCTAATTATGGAGATCCCTAAAATGATGTTTAGGGTCTCAAAACAGCTCCACAAGTCAGGGATCCAAAACTAGGAAAAATTTGCCAAACTGGAAAACTGTCAAAATGAGGCAGTTGGAATAGGTGGGAGGCCACAAACATCCATCTGTATCATAGGTTTTGAATGCAATTTGTTTCCTCCTATCGCTCTCAAATATAGCTCTCTTCTGTTGTCCAAAACTGCAGAGATAATGTAAGTGCAATGCTAGTCCATCATCTCCTTGTGCAAACATTTTGAGGATTGCATTTTCTTCATTGTCATAGGTGTCCAAATGACCTAGCCTCAAGCCTCCTTCAAGATAGTCATAAACTATACACATAGCCCAACGTTTATTAGATGTCACTAAGAAAGTTTTTTGATCACTTCTTTGTCACCAAGTGACCAATCCCTGGACTCAAAACCAATCAACAGTAGAGCATAACATATCTCTAAAACTAGTCACTAAACTTTGTCACAATAATTTCAAATCAAATACTTACCTATGTTATTTCTTCTAAAACTCGAACTAATATCCTACCTAAAATTTGCTTGAGATACACACGAGGACAGACTTTAAAAGATTCTTAAAAATTGCATATAATGAGCTATGATATTTTTCTTGAATTTTATCCTCAAGCTTCACACAACAGAATTTAGATATGCTCCAAAACTTGTGCCCAAATTGGATCTGCAGCTCAGCCTGGAACAAGACTAAACTTTGGCTTAAATCTGGTCTAAGAGAAGGTCATGAAGTCCGCCTTAGCTCTGAGATTATAGCAAACATGTACCATGCCTTAAACTCACCTCAAACAGACCTTAAACTTGGTTTAAGCACTCTTAAAATATTCTCCCAAACATCCGTCTATATTCGCTGAATATTCTATGCTTAGCCTCATCTTCCTTGTGAAAATGCCCTCTTTCAGGGTGTCTTTGAAACCATATTAATTTTCAAGATTAAACAGATAACAACAATTCACAATAGTGTTCTTTGACCTTTAACAATGAACTAGAACATTAACTGAAGCATAAGGATCATTGAAAGAAATACATTTACATAGAGGACAAGTATTTATCTTGAGAAACCCTAAAGGGGAAGAAAACCGAACAAACTTCTTCTTGTGATATTTTGATCATCCAAACAAGTATAATGGACTTACAAGACTCTTCTAGAAAGAGGGAGATGATATACTAGCACTAAGACAATAGTTCTTACTTTTGTCATTGTGTCTTCAATATATCTAAGCTTCTACCAGTAGCTTCTTCTATCCTCTAGTTGTTGTCACAAAACTATTTTGTTGTTTCTTTTTGGCTGCTCCAAATCCAGCCTTAAGGTTGTCTCAGAACTGCCCTTAAAGGTGCCTAAGATTTCTTCCTAGAACAGAGTTTTTCCACCCTCAAAAAAGGCCCTTAGATGTCTTTTAGAACATCCTTTTTTTGTTGTTCAGAACACCTTCAGTTGTTGTCCAAAACACCTTCAAAACAAAGTATATTTGCTTCTATAGAATTATGGACCCACTCCTGTTTAGGGTATCCCTTCTCCGTCCATATCCTTTTACAAAACCAAATGTGCTCCTAATATCTTATATGCTATCCAGAACTAAGTTATCAACTACTACAGTATAGAGTAGATGGATGTTTCTAGAATAGATTAGTTGTTTCCTTAGAATAGGCCTTGTTGTTGCCTCATAATATCCTATGTTTCTCCCTCAGAATAGTTGTAATTGTTTCTCATAATAAGTGAACTAATCTGATGTAAAAATGATATAGAAACTTATGTGAAAACTGATGTGAAGAGAGGGCGCCTTCCTCTCTTTATATAGGATAGAGTCTAGGTTAGGTAGCTTTATGTTATGGCCACCTCTTAGATTAGGATAGGATAGGATTTAGGTTAGGACAACTAGGTTAGGGCTGACCTAGGCTTACCTGGAAAGGGGGTATCTTTAGGCGGGGGGTTTAGGAAGAGGTCAACTTGAGGAGGGTAGCTTGGAGGGCTGCTTGGAGGCTAGCTTGAGGAGGGAATCTTGGAGGCCAACTTGAGAGAGGGCATTCAGGAGGGTTGCTTGAAAAGAATAACTTCTGCAGTTGCTCAGAATTCAACATTTTAGGTATGCTCTGATAACATGTTGAAGTTTTAATTATATAGCTAGAAGTTACGAATCTTCTTTATTATTATAACCATTTAGAACATTAGTTTCATAAATAAGATCACTAAAAGAGAGGCAATCATAGAAACACTAGAGACACACATATTATCATGGGAAACCCTCATGGGGGAGAAAACCTAGCAAAAACTTCCTCAATATAGATAGACCAAAGACCGAACATAAGATCCTCCTCTACTCCTTCACAAGGAAGAGTAACACACCACTTAACCAAGAAATACAAAGAGATAGAACAAAATCCTCCTTGACGTCACCCCAGTTGCAACAATTACTCCTCCAAGACTTGTGCACTTCTTCATAGCTGCAAAGCTATTGTCGTGAGTGTGTACAAATGAGGCGTTGGCCTCTCTTATAAATAGTGGTCTGGCCAGACTATAATTAGGTCTAGGCCGACCTGTCACTTTACCCTCTTAATTTACATTTAACTGTTAAGGCACAATAGGGTACAATTTTACTAAGGCACAATAGGGCATAATTAAATATAATATAATAATATTATTCAACTCTTTCTCAGGTAGAATATTCTTTGAAGTTACAATATTTCAACATCTTCATATTCTTATTCCTATCAATAGCTAGCAAGAAGTAGTTAGGTCTTCTAATAAGTTACGTAGCTATATTGTAACTAAAATGTCTAACTTCATTTAATAAGTTACTAATATATCCTAGTTTAACTAATGTGTAACTAATATATCCTAGTTTTCTTAAATAGTCTAACTTCATATGTTTTTTCCATAACAAAGATTGACTCATTTCATTGACTTTGTTGTCCCACTGTGTTTTGCTTGGGCACAACATATCAAATTGGAAGAATAATGTGGGATGTCCAAGATAGTGTGAAGCCATGGGACACAATGTAGTTTAATAAGTCTACCACATTGACTGCTAAGATTTTGGGGCAATATTTGAAAAATTCAATGTAGAGGTCATGTATGCCATAGAAATCATTACATTGAAACTTAAGGATGAAACAAATGATCAAATGGTCAGGGAAAAAGTGGTAGGGAGAGGGTCTTGAATTGACTCGAGTGCATGGTTGGTTAGGTGTATTGTATAGACTAGAATCATAGACAAATTGAATAATGAGATCAACAATTGCACACAATATTTTTTAGCTAAGAGGAAGATTCTTTAAAAACGTTTTGGATAGAAATTAAGTTGATCAATGATAATACCTATGAACTTTTGTGTTTGTTGAGAAAATAATGTTTCTTTTTCATTCTATAAATGCTTCTATAGATTCTTTAAATTTACTTTAATTTCGAAGTTCTATACTTTATAATATATTTAATTAATCTCAATAATACTTTTATAAACTAAATCATACCAAGAACTATGTGGAAAATGTCCTACTTTGAAATGGTGAGAGGTATGAATGGATTGGGAAAGGCACCAAATAACTAAGGCTATAGTGAATTGAATCTTGAATATCAGATATAAAAAATTTAAACTTGGTTTTGAGGATGTTTGAGTATGCTTACTAAACAACATTTGATAAAATTAATAATGATAAAATCTCATGGAAAAATTATACTAAACATGGAGAGAGGACAATCAAGTGAAAGCCTAAAGGCCCTGTTAATTGAAATAATTGAAAATCATGTTGTAAAAAAATTGAAAAAAATTATTTTTTATTTTTTCATATATTATATAATAATCATTTACAAATTTAACTGGATCATCGTTGACCTATACAATATTTGAGAGTGGTGGAGAGTAGTTAATGAATGTTTGACTTGCACATCACTTATCTGTTCTCTTTAAGTCACAGGCCCTTTGTGTTCACATTTGTGTTTCAATTGTAAACAGTTGGCGTGAGTTCAAAAGTAAGTGTAGGTGAGAATAAGAGTTTCAATTATTTCAAAAGAAAACAAAAGAAATCGAGCATAAATGTAAACCTCATGCACAATAGTCAATAAGAAATCGAGCATAAATGTAAACATTATGCACAATAGTCAATAAGTTAGGAGATGCTCTCACATCAAATATAAATACTATCAATGTGTCAAAGGATGAAGATGTTGAACAAGGAGAAAAGTAAGATTAGGAGAGGAATGTGTATGTAAACATTACCAATATATTATAGGATAATGATATTAAACGAGTAAAGTAAGATTATATATTCCAGGAGCAAAGTAAGATTATAGAGAAAAATGTGTATGCTAGTGAATTAATGAAAAAAAGAGAGGAGGTGGATTGGATGTGAAATATGTAAATGATGGAGAAAAATGTGTATGGTATGAATTAATGAGAAAAAGAGAGGAAGTAGATTGGATGTAAAATATGTAAAATATTAACAATGCTTGCTTACTGAGTTCTATTATTGTAATATGATGTTGATGTATACAAAGATATGTAGATGAGAATGTAGAAGGTGGTACTCTATTTTTTTTCTTGTTAATCTTATTATTGGAAAACAAACAAAGATATATACATTTGGGGAGGTATTTATGATATTGTTTGTAAAAGGTATTTTATTTATTTTTAAAAGTTTGATGGATTTTATTTATTTATAATTCTCTTTTTTTAAATTGAAATCATTATGAGTTTGGAACTAAGAAATGTTGTTGGAAATCTACATAGCTTGAAAAAGCTAGCAATGAAGTAGTGGTGCATTTTTAAATGGAATAATCTAGAAATCCGAAGTAAATTGTATTAAACTTTGAATTAGGAATGTGAGGAGATCTATCTTTGTGAGTTTTTTTGTTGAAATTGAAGAATATCAAGAAAGTATCTTTTTAAATTGAAATCATTATGAGTTTGGAAGTAAGAAATGTTGTTGGAAGTCTACATTGCTTGAAAAAACTAGCATTGAAGTAGTGGCGCATTTTTAAATAGTACCATCAATAAATTGGAAGTAAAGTTTAATGAACCTTGAATTAGCAATGGTAAGAGATGTACCTTTGTGAGTTATTTTTGTTAAAATTGAAACATGTCAAAAAAGAGCAAGGTGACACATCTCTAGGTCTTATATCTTATAAAAGTTCTCAATGAATCATGAAAATATTTGAATAAAAAATGAAAATGGCCACACATTTCAAAAAGATATCTCAAAGAACTTGTTGAGTTTTGAAATATGACTAAGTATCGTAACTAGAAAGGGATAGAGGTGACATACAAGGAGCTCTGCAAGGTTTAGGGTTTTCATGTTCTAGATTCCCTCCTACCATGACCACTTTTGACCTCCTTTGTATGAGCTTATCGCTTCTTCTCCACGACTCTATTTGCCACAACAAAATGGGAACAGAAGTGGGGGTGAAAGCCCCCTCTTACTATAACGCTGCAACAAATGACCTGGAGAACTCTCGAGTGTGTCGTCCATCCTTTGAGCCACCTTTGCACATGAGAGAACAATACCTAGAAGAAGAAATGGATGGAAGCAAGGAATCAAATATGGATGCAAATTCCTCACATCCAAA
Organism: Picea sitchensis; assembly: GCA_010110895.2. NCBI lineage: Eukaryota > Viridiplantae > Streptophyta > Pinopsida > Pinales > Pinaceae > Picea > Picea sitchensis. The sequence goes on along the minus strand of SNQJ01S0069906.1, from coordinate 90,170 downwards.
AGAAACTCGGGTCTAGATACTTGGAAAATGTATCCCCCAAGCCCTTGTTGTGCCTGGGTATGTTATCAAAACCACCAAGATAGGGGAGCATACGTAGTTCATGAGGGACCATGCCCTCATAGGAAAAATTTTAGGTCTCTGGCCCTCAGAAAAGGACCTAGCATGTTGGATCAAGGCATGGTGGAACCCCAAGGGAGACTATGAGCTCCAACAAAGCTCCAAAGGATTCTTTACAGTAATATTCTACAACTTGGAGGACAAGGACCAAGTCTTTGAAGGAGGACCATATTTCTACAACTTCACTGGCCTTTATTTGAGATTCTGGACAGATCGCTTATGCCCAGAAAATGAAAACTTCACGTACGCACCGGCATGGATCCGTCTTTATTTGCTACCTCAAGATTTTTGGTTAGAGGAAATTTTAATGGGCATAGGTAACACCTTGGGAAAATACGTCAAATATTCTGAAGCCACCAAACATAGAAAATACACCTCCTACACAAGGATATGTGTCTATATGAACATATCCAAATCTCTATCAGGCACAGTTACCCTATGTTATCACTGAAATTTTGTCCGCACATGGTTACAAGAACTCAACATCGTCAAACAGTAATGAAGTCATTCATGGCCCTGAATTAATATTATAGCATTCAAAAAGGTCAAAAACTATACAAAATAGTGAAAAATTGAAGAGCGCTTTACAAAAGTTGGGCACGTGCGCACATGCGCGGAACATGAACGTCGAAAGCACGCATATGCGCACGATGCGTGACTGATAACACAAAAATCCATGCACCTACTAAATGGTGCATTTATGAATATGGTCGGCCTCCCAACCAGTTATGGTTCAACTCCCAAGTTGATTTGACCTCCAAATCTAGGCTGGATCTGAATGGTGGGTTGGTCGAAGACCTAATAATGCCCTAAATGGCCTCTTTTCACACTACAAAGTAGTTACACAATAACCCAATGCAATGCTATAAAAAGCCATGAATGCACCTCATTTTCTCAAGGAATTCTAAGTAATGTTATGCTGCCTATATTGTTTTAAGGACTCC
>SNQJ01S0069906.1:74326-89099 GCA_010110895.2 Picea sitchensis | reverse complement strand
CGAGAATGAGATCTTCATCGAACTCTCATCTCGGTTAGGCTTCTCTCACGAGTTTGCCTCACCATATTACCCTTAGTCAAATGGACAGGTCGAGGTAGTTAACAAAGTCCTCAAGACCATGTTACAGCGCACAGTTAATAAACATAAAACCAATTGGCATCATATGTTATTTTCAGCGCTATGGGCTTATTGAACGGCTTTGAAAACCGCTACCGGTTTCACACCATTCCATTTAGTCCATGGGGTCCAGGCAACTCTTCCCATCGAGTGTAAAATTCCCACCTTACGCACCGCAATTGAGCTATTACCTGACATTGCTCCAATGGAGCAGCGCTTGCTAAACTTGGAGTCTCTGGATGAAGATCGTCGATCTTCCTTACAGAACAACAAGGTAGCTAAAAAATGATCCAAGGCTACCTTTGATCGCCATGTCAACCTTTGATCATTCTATGAAGGCGACCTTGTCCTGGCTTATGATATCACTCATGATACCTTTGGCCACGAAAAATTTGAATCACTCTGGCATGGCCCTTACATTATCCAACATTTCCTCACCAAAGGTGCATACATCTTAGCCTCTCCCAAAGGCCTCTCTCTCAAGGAACCCATCAATGGGTTGTATCTCAAGAAATTTTACTCTTAAAAAGTAGTCATTCTACTTTAGGTCATTTTTTTTTCTAGAATTTTTAATCTTTTTTTCTCATCCCCTCTCATCTAAACTATCCTTTGTGCTATTGGAAGATGCTTCCTCCACCAGCCTACCACATTGGTTATGCTGACGGTGCCAGTCGTTGGACACAAAATCTCGCTTCGGCTGCTCGGGCTCTCTACACCCCCTCACATGAAATGCTACATTCAAGTCGCATATGTTTGGGGCCAGCAACCAACAACCAAGATGAATACACTATTGTCATTGGCCTCTTGGCTGACACCCAACGTCATCATATTCTTCACCTTAGCGTCTTCCTCGACTCTCAACTAGTCATTCTCCAGCTCAACAATGTGTATCGTGTACACGATCCGTGCCTCTTTCACAAATACCTATAGGTTAGGTTGTTATCTCGACATTTTGATTCCATTACATTTACACATATTCAAAGACAATTGAATCAAATAACATATCACATAGCTAACATGGTGTTAGATTGGCATATATCACATCAAACTACACATACATAAACATATCACAAACACCTATCACAACATATATATAGAATGGACGTACTCAACAAAACCATCAGCAAAAATGTAGACAACATCAGGATCTCAAAAAGGTATACTCATATATATATAAAGGCCCATCAGGCCATCCTAATGTTTACATACAAAAAATACATGTATCCACAGGCCAATGCAGCACCTCGGTACAAAAATGGGCTCACCAGCCTATATACAACCAAAAACATATACATCATGCACCACTCATGGTGCCTCTATCGCACCACCACCTTCTCCTCCCTCAGGCGGTGGCGGCCCACCACCACCTGCCCCAGGCGGTGGTGGTCCACCCACATGACCCTCTTGCCCCAACGACAGGAATCCACTCATCATAGCAGCTAGCACTGCTGCTCACCGCACTATGGTCCGCCATGGTGGCGGCACCCCCACACACTGCTCGAGGAAAATCTCATCCTGGATGTGCGTCCACATGCCCTCAGGCACATCCTATAAAACCATCTCCAGATGATGGTGTATATCATCATAATCCACTCCAGCCGCCGTCGGAGGAGCGCGTGATGGCCTCGCACTAGGGTCATCGTATCGGTGCCTCCTTGCTGCCCGCTCCGGCTCAGCTGGTCACCTTGCGGCATCCTCCCCTCGATGCCTCTCTCCCTGCAGTAGTCTCTCTGGCTCTCGCCGAGCCGGAGCTCTCTGCATCTTCGCCTCGCACCCGCGAGGTGCCACATATGCACATGCACAAAAAAATAGATAGTATCAGCATCTATATCATATACATATGGACTGCTATCTCAAAAAAACAACATAAACCAAGAACATGCACACTAAATACTAAACATACCTCAATGTTTAAACACCTCCCCTGGAGGTAACACCATGTTCGGGTCACCTCGGAAGTCCACCCCAGCATAGGGGTACCGAAGTATCACCCGCGGTATCTTCCGCCACACCTGTGCCACCTCTGCCGAAAAGAAGTGGCCACCTTCGCCATCACCGTGATGAAGAAAAACTATCGACCACCGCCTCAAGCGTGGCTCTCACGCCCCCGACATCTCCAGTAGAATCCTCGGGTGCAGCATCGGCACCCTCTCTAAAAACTAGGCCACTAAGATGGACCCAAATGCAAACTCCCCCGCACTGGTGGACCGACAACGGTCCAACTGCGCTACCATCCTCGCATGCAGTGTCAGCCCCCAAGCGAACCACTCACCAGCCACCACTCTCTCCAGCACCAAAAGCTAGCCACCACTAATCCGTTGGGTCACCAGCGACCCATATATCCACACAATCATCGCTGCTATATAGCGATGCGCCAGGGAATCTATCGCCCCTATACTCACCACAGTCCCAGACATAAAGTCCCAACCTAAGTAGTATCTCTGGCCAATATTAGCAAGTAAAATAGTCCTGGGCAACACCGGCTCCACCGGTAGGGGCATTCCTCGAAAGGGGAGCCCAATCAAGAAATAAATATCCTCCACCATAGTGAAGGGGATCTGCTCTCCTCATACGAGGAAGCAGTGCAGCTCCAGACTCCACATTTGGATCAGGAACTGCAACAGATACTCCTCTGCCCGTACCAACGGGCACTCAAAGAACTTTAGCAACCCACAGGTTGCCAAATTTGAATGCACACTGGGCCCCTCAATGGCCACGACGTCTCGCAACTGGGCCCAGTCTCGCTCTCGCCACCGCACTGGCATCGTCACCACTATCCACCTGCAGACAACACAGATCCCTATATCATCTCATACAACCATCAACAGTATCAAAAAGACTCATTTTTTACTCTTCAACCTTGCCTCCTCGGCGTGGTTTTTGTTACCCACAGGCGCCCACACATGCGCGCCTGTTCATTACACAAGCACGCACTCATGTGCACCTATTCATTACACAGGTGTTCACTCATGCAGGCCTATTCATTACATAGGCATGCATCAGTGCACACCTATTTTCTTCACAGGCATGCCCCTACGCGTGCCTGTTCACCATACAGACACGCACAAGTGCGCGCCTGTCAAACCCACAGCCGCGCACTTGTGTGCGCCTATTCAACTCACAGGCATGCCCTTCGGGCGTGCCTTAAATTCCCTCTACCATGCCCCCATGCACGTGTATTCGGTGTACAGGTGTTCACATATGCGTGCCTATCACCGGATCTCCTGCGCATGTGGGGCCCATACCCCCTAAATACCTCTGTACGACCCACCGTACAGTGCCTGCCCAAAAATTGAAAACCTATTTCTATGCAGGATGATCAGACCACTAACCTGACACTCACAGATCTTCAATCGACTGCCTCATCCTCCCCGAATCTCCCAATCTCCTCTGAAAACTTCTCGTCCAGTCACTATTGTAGGAGGTACAAATGAGGTGGCAATGTGGGCCCTATAGCTATATATAGGCCTTTTTCCAAACTTCCACTCACCATTCTGAGAGCTCACAGTGTCCGTTTTTCAATCTGTCTTCAGCCATGGGATCAACATCTCGTCACCTACATCACAGCAGTCCCTGGGTCACTTTTCATCCTGAGCCCCCGGGATGCCCTTTTTTCATCCCATGGTCAGGTATGCATGCGTGTCATCACACTTGTCAAATACATGCTCATATCTTTGATTCTCTTCAGATATTGTTCACTTTGGGTATTTGGTTTTCATGTGTGCAGGTACTTGATCATCATCCATCCACACCACCCCTTCAGGTATATACTTAGCACTGGCATGTAGTCTTTCCCACTGTATCGCATTTACCTTTCCAGTCACACCCTCTGATATTGGCCCCTAGGGTCCCCATTCCCGGCTCTGCAGTACCCACGCCTCCATTTGCATCTTCAGTACTGTTACCCGGTAGCACTCTTACCCACATGAGTTGTCCCATTCATAGCACCTTTTGTCACTTTTTGACACTCATGCTGTTTTTCATTACCCTTTAGGGATGGGAGTCTCGATAGTCTTTCATCATGTCACGAATCAGCCACATACTCCTTCTCCTCATTTTTTGCTAGCCTTCCCACATAGACTCCCAGATTATCTCTTTACGGTTCTATTTTCACCTGCACCTCCGCAGTATCATGAACCCTCCACTTCATCCACAATCAGTTTTCCCATCTGCAAACCTACCTTCATTTCACCTACCTCATACAGAAACTCACCAATGGGGCCCCCACCCTTCATCAGTCTTCCAAGCACATTATGCCCTACATGGGCCACCCATATCACACTAGGGCACCCGTTTCTGTATTTGTACATTTCTCCCCCATTATTTGTTATTTATTGTACAAACACCTTTATTTCTAGTCATTACATTCTCTTTTTGTCATCACCTTTGGCGACTTGCTTCCTTCCTTTTGGCCACACGCAACCCATGTCACCCTCAGTTGGAGCATTACTTATCATCTCCCATTTTCCTGCATCATCCATATCTTTAGAGCACCCCACGGGTCACTTACCTCTACCCTCTGAATTTGGTCACCTTGTCCCACCCTTGGCACAACTTATCACCAATCTTGTCGTCCCCCTGACACTCTACCTTGTTACATGGTTGTGGCCACTTTTTATCTCATACATCCTCCAACCAAGGGCAGTCTTGAGTCTTCCCACTTCTTGACTTCGTCCATGTACCTCTGCCACTTCCTCACCTCAGTAGATTTCACGAAGTCCTTTGCTTCTGGAAGTCGTGTCCCCTTTTGTCGACATCAGCACCATTTTTCTGGAAAGGCGACAGTATCTTGATTCTCATTCTCCACTCGATGAGAGATCTGGAATGACACAGGGTGAAACACCATTGCTCCCTGCTGTCGTTGACCCCTGTAACATTCGACACCAACACTTTCTCATGTTACGGTGGGTCTTACTTTGTGACTATTGCAGTTAGTTCTTTTATTTGTCGAAGACCTCTGAACTTGGCAGGGCGATCAATGCCCACATCATCGCAGCTACTTCTTACCGTGATCAATGCCTACTATTCTGAGCATGTTCATTTGCCGCATTATCTTCTGCCTCTATCATGGCCGCCCCCGAGGGTGCTGCAGTTGTCTACATCAACACTTTAGTCATCTTTTTCCAGAGTTACATGACACGAGCATGGGGCATGCCCGCCTCATTTGTACACAGTTTTCTATTTTATAGACCTCATGGAAGATCGGGTCCTACTGGTTCCTCTTTTCTCCAACGTATCGCTCTGAACGATCCCACTATTGCTCTATCTTACAACAACATTCTCAGTAGAAGAAACATTGATAGATTTCGGCTATACATATGCTCCTAACCTCATCCATCAGGGGGCATCTGTTATCACTAAAATTTCATCCGCACATGGTTACAAGAACTCATCATTGTCAAATAGTAATGAAGTCATTCATGGCCCTGAATTAATATTACATCTTTCAAAAAGGTCAAAAACTATACAAAATAGTGAAAAATTGAAGAGCGCTTTACAAAAGTTGGGCGCGCGCGCACATGCGCGGAACATGAACGTCGAAAGCACGCATACGCATACGATGCACGCCTGATAGCGCAAAAAGCCACACACCTGCTAAACAACGCATTTATGAATATGGTCGGCCTCCCAACCACTTATGGTTCAGCTCCCAAGATGATTTGACCTCCAAATCCGGGTTGGATCTGAATGGTGAGCTGGTCAAAGACCTAATAATGCCCTAAATGGCCTCTTTTCACACTACAAAGCAGTTACACAATAACCCAATGAAATGCTATAAAAATCCATGAATGCACCTCATTTTCTCAAGGAATTTTAAGTAATGTTATGCTGCCTATATTGTTTTAAGGACTCCATCCTTGACAAGAGCACATTGGCACCATTTCATTGAGCAATCCACCTCTCCATTGAGTGGATTTGCAAAGAGTTCTTTCATTACCATTTTCATTTTCTTTGTTTGTAAGAAGATCTACTAGTGAGGGTCCAAGAGCCTTCCCTTGGAGGAAGAAGGGACTCATAGTCCCCTTTCTTCTTGGTGCTTTTTTTTCATCAATAGATCAAGCCTCAAACATTGGTGACATGGGTTTTTTCGTTCTTGTTATCTCTATGTCCCTATGCTTTTGATTTTAGTTTTTATTAGTTTAATTCTTACTTATAGTTTTGTTTTTCTTTCTCTAACTCGTTCCTCTACAGTTGTCCTGCTCAGCAGACCCAACTGAGCTTGCAAGCACCTCTTATTTTCTCACCAAGGTGATGAAAGAGGCACAACACCCTAGAATACCAAGATGAGGAATGGGCCCAAAGCATAGACTATGAACAGATCCCTTTCAGATGTAGAAAATGCCATGAACATGGGCACCTTTTCAGAGATTTCCCTCTGAATTCTCCCCTCAAGAAGTAAGTTGAAGAGAAACCAAAGTAAGGTTTCACCCAGGTTAAAAATCAAAGAATAAAATATCAGAAGAATCCCACAACTGTAAACAAAAAAAAAGAACCTGAATAACAACTCATTTGAAGCCATTAACCGCCTTCCAGGTGCAGAAGAGGTGGAAAACCCCCACAAGACTGCAGGGAAAGATATCAGGAAGCACAGGGAATATCAGTTGTCATAAGGGTATCATACCCCAACAAATCAAGTAGACCAACAGACTCACCCATCCTCAGGAAAAGAACCAAAAGGAGAAGAGGACACAGTCATGGAGCAGGACCTAGCAGAAATTGACCTAGATAGGCTAGAAGAGGAACTCAACAAGAAGGATCTCCAAACCTTACCAGAGGACAACTCAGGAAGGTTCACAAGGTATTTATGGATCCATCAGTAGGGGATACATCTAGGTTGGGGATCAACATAGACCCAAACCTATATCCAAGAAGACACCAAAAGAAAACAAGCGATAGGGAAAAAAATCAGCTCACCAGCTAATAAAGGAGGTGGTAAACTATATGATCAACTCAGGACAGATTCACAGGCTCTCATAGAGATCCTTCTCCCACCCATCAAATTGTTAAATATGAATATCCTCACCTGGAATATCAGAGGCCTAAATGGAAGATCAAAGCAAAGGATTCTCTGAAATTGCATCAAAATGGAAGACCATGATATACTCTTGATACAAGAGACAAAATGTGTAGGGAAGACTGTAGAAGATATCCTCAAAAGATGTTGGCACAACTACGAATCATATCAAACAGACTCAAAGGGGGCTTCAGGAGGCCTAGCCATCCTATGGAATCATGGTATAGTCATCCTAGATCAAGGATTCTCCACTCCAAACACCATCACAACGCACTACAGAGCCATAGGTTCGAACAAGGAGGGAATGATCACAAACACTTATGGACCACAGAACAGCCAAGACAAATACCTCTTTCTTCAGAGCCTGGCTTACCTAGGTTCTCTAGCTAAGGGAAAATGATGGATAATAGGGGGCGAATTCAACATGATTCTCACACTGGAGGAGAAAAGAGAGGGGGAAAAATGCCTGGAGTAGGACAACGCAAAATTCCAGGAAATCCTAAAGAACCTCATACTGGTAGACATAGAGAATGGCAATGGTACTTACACCTGGACCAACAAGTGATCAGGTCACCAACAAATAGCCTACAGGCTAGACCGCTTTCCCATTTTGGAAACTCTCCTTGTGGAAGCCCCCCTAGTAGATTCCAACATTCTACCGAAGGCAGGCTTGGACCATTGGCTGATTTAGCTATGGGTCGACACAATTTCCACCCCCAAGTTTAAACCCTTCAGATTTGAAAATTTTTGGCTTATCCACCCAGACTTCTAGGAGCTAGCCCATCACTGGTGGAGCACAATGGAAATATAGGTGTGCAAATGGAACAAAGAAGTCTTCAGGAACATCTTCCAAGAAAGAAAACTGCTAGAAAAAAAACTAAAGGACCTTCAGGGGAAAACAATTCACTCAGGACACACAATCACTCAATAGCAGGAGGAGAATGAAATAAAAAAGAAACTGGAAGAAAGATACAAGAAGGAATAAATCCTGTGGAGATATAAATATTGGGTTCAATGGCTCAACGAGGGAGAGAAAAACACCAAATTCTTCCACCGATCCATGATCCACAGATGCCTCATCAATCACATTACCAAGCTGGAAGAGCCACAAGGAAAAACCTTCTTAACTCATCATGAAATATCACACGACTTGTTAGACTTCTACAAGGATCTCCTCTCAGAACCAAATGTGGACCGTACCTCAGCAATTGAGAGGGTACCCAAAACATCCCAACTATTATCACCCAGGAACAAAATGAGGCTCTCATGACACCAATAACGCAAGCAGAAGTGGATCATGATATTCATGATCTACCCATAGGCAAGGCTCCAGGCCTAGATGGCTTCACCACAGACTTATTCCACTCCTATTGGTAAATCATAAGGGATGAAGTGTGGTAGTTGGTGGATGAATCACACATCTCATGCAAAGTTCTTCCAACACTAAATGCCACTTTCCTCACCTTAATACCCAAAGAAGAAAGAGTAACAAACACTAATAATTTCAGACCCATAACACTCTGCAATGTGATCTATAAAATCATCTCCAGGGTCATAGCTCTAAGACTCAAGCCAATACTCCCCTTCATCATTTCCAAGGAGAAATCAAGATACGTCGAAGGAAGGAAAATCATGGATATCGTCATACTTGTCCATGAAATCATTCACTCGCTCAAAATCACCCGTACTCCAGGTATGCTTCTAAAACTTGACCTTTCAAATGATTTTTTCAAATTACGCTGGAAGTACAAGAAAGATCTTCTATCGGATTTTGGCTTCAACAAGGATTGGATATCTTGGATAATGAACCTCATTTCCTCAACCTTTTTCTCAATCCTCATCAATGGAGTCCCCTCTCAACCCTTCTCCCCCACAAGAGGAATAAGGGAAGGTTACCCTCTCTCCCCTTTCCTATTTATCATAATGGTTGAGGGCCTATGACACTATATTAGGGATTAAATTCAAAATGGATCCCTCCAAGGCCTCCCTCTTCATGGGTTACAACCAACAACCTCCACTAGTACATATTGTAAAAATTCTGACATTCTATTTGCGGTGTTATGGACAAAATTGTCCATATTGTCACAAAATAGAGGAAATTAAAAAAAAAAAAATTCAACTTGCCCGATAACGTCGGTCTTGCCATGTTGACGTCTCTCTGGCCACGTTGTCATAGCTCTTGCCACGTTTTCCACCTATTTGTCTCTATTGCCACATTTATGACATAAACATCTCTCTTGCCACATTTGTGAAGATTGTTGTCGCAATTGCGACATTGTGGAAACTAGGTTTTCCCCCTCCAACGACCACCTTAGTATGTTGACCAAGTCAAAATACTAATGGTCACTTAGGTTTATATAACATCGGAATTGCGACGTGATAAAATATATAAATATGTTGCATTTGACAAATGTTGCGACAAGTTTGCTATAATAATGACGCTTCAAAAAGGGTTTGCAGGTCTTCTTGGCGAACAAAAAACATGTATTTGTTTCAGTATAAGTCTGTGGGGAAGAATGTCAGAAAACATTAGAGCTAGGAAAAGAGTTAAAGAGGGTCAAAAGGGTGACGGTAAATGTTATTGAGTGAGTCTGTCCACCTCCAATTCCTTCTCCCTCAGAGCCCCGTAATACATCTCTCCAATCCCCAATAGGTAGTCCCTATCTGTCAACAACATTTGGTAGTCGGCCCTCATCGTAGAAACTCTCTCTCTAAGAGTATGAAATCCATCCATGGAAAATCCCGCATCTGAACTACCATGTGCCAATGATGCCCTCCATCAATAATCTGCCATCAATGCATGTGTCATCAATCATAAATATAGAAATGGACATACCTCCACCAGATGCATGATGAATAACACAAGTGATGTAGGCATTTCTGCTCATTTTCACCCACATACTAGATGTCGACCACCCTACAAATGACCCAAGGCCAATCTTTAGGAAGACCCAACAACCAGCTCGTTTCTTGCACCACCTTTCACACGAATGGAAAACCTCCACTGTCAACAAATAAAACACAATACATCACATTGGCTTCATGGAGCCAACAAGACAACGGGACTTGAAAAATGAAAACCACAAGAAATCGCATCATCCACAAAGGATCTCAATGACTCAAAGCCAACCTATATATACTAGATCCCGCAACCATCTGAAGAGCCCACAACACAACTCATGTGTTACCAAGAATTTTCCCAAGGAATACAAATACAAAGCCCTGCAAGGGAGCCACAACAATTGCCTAAACTCCATGACAAGTGGATAAGAGTGCTCTTTCAAAGTGCCTCCCAAGATGAGTTTTCACTACACTTACCACCCATGTGCTACTGAGCGACATGATAACAAGCCAAGAACTGACCAACCTTGCAAATGGCCCTGGGCCAATCTTTGTGTGGACCCGGTAGGCAGCTCCTTTTATCACCACATCACCCATGGTCCTCCTAGGGATAAACCCTAAGACACTTGGATTGTGAGAAAAAATACTAGGAAACATGTGGAAACACATGGATTATGATTCAATTAAAAAAATGAATATATACAGGAAATTATATATAATGTTATTGTAGTTTCATAGGGAAAACATGGAATGATATATTAATGAGGGAAGAGAGTAGCATACATCAATCCTATAATTGTAAGTGAACTATGAATACATGAATTAGATGAGAATTATGGTAGAGTGTTAAATTTTTCATGTTTTAGGAGGTAGTGTGATATATCTAGGGAGGTTACAACCAATCCCTATTTTTCCTCAACCAATACATTTGACCAAAAATTGATGTCCAAGCATGAATCTACCTCAAAATCACTACAATTGATTTATTTACACCCTATTACATCATTACCACATCAAAAAGTAACATTTTACTTCATAGATGTCGAATTTGGCAAAAACTTGCTGAAAAAACCAATTCCAGAACAAAGCATAGCGAAACTGATAGAAAGTGTAGTGTGCTAGGAAAAATGGAGTTTTGGAGGACTTCCCAAGGTCCAAATATAGATCTAAAAAGTGTTCTAGAAAGCTGGGGATGTCTACTAATTGATGAAATTCTTAAGAACCAAAATTGACATGATATGGCCCTTCAAACTCATCTTCTCCCAAAAGTACTTAGAAAGCATAGCGTGCTTCTCCAAAATGTGTCAAAAAGGTCAATTTCAAGTGGTGTTTTGCTCTTCATGCATACTAGATTTGACCAAAATTTTCCTCCGTATAGTCCAAAGTGATGTACAAGTCATGAGGAGTCTGAAAATACAAACCGTTTTTCATTTTGAATCCTCCATTAAAGATCTACTACTTGTAATGACAACATTGTTCCTTATTGGATTCATAATGGCTTTGTAACAGTTGGTGCTGAGAATATGTCTGAATCTTTAGGAAACTATGTCACACTTCACTTTGAAGGACTGTGAAGAATGTCTTTGTCTTTCAAAAGCAAGTTGAGGAAGTCCTATAAGACCCAGAGACACTAGAAAATGTTGTAAATCTTGCAGAAAGGTCTCTTTAATGAGTTTCCATCTGATTTAAATGAAAAGGATTATGTAATGGAAATGACAACAATGATTTGTAGTATAAGCTAGGTATAGGCATAAATAACCCTTAGTTGATGCAGGTAGATTAAGCTTCAGGAGATGTTGAGCATGCATTAGTAAACATTGTGGAATGATACTTTCATTTTGAAGCAAGTTGGAATGAAGAGGGTTATTTAAGAAAGTCATTGAATTTTTGTTGGGAATTATGTTTATATGTTGTATAAGTTTGAGTATAACAGTGACCAAACTAGGATCCATCCCTTTTCTTTTCATTTTACAAGGAGTTTCAGGGCATCCCTGACATGCCAATTATGGGCTTAACTAACAATGGTTGCCTTTCACAACACTATGCTTACATAATAAATACTACCCAACTTAACCTGCAAAAACGTTTTTTCCCACTTGTTCTTTAGCTAAAGTTGAGGGTCCATTTGAAATGGTCAAAGATATCCAAATATCACAATTCCCATCATTCTTATTTCTTGCACTATGGAACTCATGAAAGTTTGTCCTTATTAAACAAAATTTTAGGAAGTAATTTTTAAATGTATAATATATTTGTTTAAGTGGTATATAACACTGACTTAAAAACCTTGGGGTTTTTGTTTCAATAGTTTGATGAGGACATTAATATAGGATTATGATTTTAAATATTAGGAATTTGATCTTAAAATTCTATTATGAGTATCCATAAACCGTAAACCATGATCAGATTAAACCGTAAACCATATCTTGTTCATAAAACAAAGTTTCTTTGTATGTTTCCTATGTGGTGTCTCAATCCCTCACACATGATGAATGAGCACCAAAGATATATGTTATAACCTAAGGTCACCCTCCATTAATTTTATCCCTTGACTATGGCTTAGGCCACAAGAATCATCCCTAGAGCACCAAACAATCTATAAGATCCATGGTCCATGACATTAGGGTTCATGAGCCATGGATTGGACCATAAGACAACATGCAAGCCCTATATGGGAAATTTTTGTCTTGTAAGTGGGATATGATGGCCATTTTGAGATTTATAACATCAAGGATGTTTCTTTGGTCCTAGTCCTTGGCATACATAGGGGATATTTATCTTATAAGTGAGATATGGTCACCATATTGAGGATTGGTGCATTGGAGATGGATCTTGGTGCCCATGCAATAGTTGAAAGCCAAAAGATAGGGTCTAAGGTCATAAAATTTGTCTCTAAAATCTCATGGATATGTGTGGTCCCTTAGTCTACCATCACACATTCCCTAAATAGGGAATATATGATTCATGATTTCAATATGGTTCATGATTTCAATATGGCACACATTGGATTGCAGGGAGGAGACATACTTAGTGGAGCATGGAGATTCCTCTCCGTTGCAACAACACATCATTTTGGGAGATCACCCTCACACTAACAAAAACTATATGAGTGATGATGAAGGGAGATTGATTGAACCACAAGTTGTGGATATACCTACTGTTGTACCTGATGGTTGGTGTTCAGTGATGAGTACAAATGATTATTTACCATGGGTGCTAGTGGATGAGATTTTGGTCAAGTTCTTGGTATTGACCAAAGCATATGAGACTTTCCAGTTGTATAGTTGGTTGCAAATATTTATGATAGCCTTTCCCGATGCCTTCATGATTGAAAACAACACATAGGTATATAGACAGTGGCAAGGGACATGGAGAGTTGGTAGGTTGAGACCACCTGACATGAGTGTCTTTACTGCATACAACAGGATAGGGGTGGATCATCGGAGACCAACAGTTGAGGCCTTGGGCGTGAAAGAGAGTATCTTAGGCCATGGGATAGAGGATATCTCAGAGGTTGATATATATTCAGACTCTCATTGGGATGAGGATGGAGGTCTTTCGACAGTTACCAGTAAGGCACACCAACAGTTAGTGGGGATTGGAAGTGATGGACTTCCAAATTTGACATGGGATCCAGGAGTCCATTTGGTCAGTAGTTTTCTTCATCTTATGAGGATCCAAGAGTGGAGGATCCATTATGTATACTTTGAGAAGACAGTCATGATCGAAGTAGTGCAACATTAACATGATGGTCCCTGTTAGAGACTAGCATGGGACCCTGGGATTACAAGGCTGGGTATTTTATTGAATGATGGAGACGAATGGATCTTTGCAGGAGGAAGTCACTTTGAATTTCCAGTGAGATTTAGTATTGGGGTGAGCACGTCACTTGTTGGTGATTGGTTGAGGTCTTGCAATACCTCACTATGGCAGCAACATGTTCAATTATTGGAGGTCGTGTTGGGTTTGGTATGGTCATGGAGTACAAACTCATTTCGAGTTGAGACCGTGTGTTATTTGTAGGAGACTCATGGTGTTGATATGTTGTAGGACTTTCCTTCACGAGGCATTGCAGTTCACATTTTGATATGGGATCTAGGGATTGGAGTGCATGATAGTTTAGTGTTTGATGGTGTTGAGTTTCGAGTAGAGTGGTTTCTCAAGGAGTTGACTGAGATTCTTTAGCCATTGATCATTCTACTCGTCATGGGCATTTGAGTGTCATGCGTGGTGAGCACTTGGAGATGCCACATCTTGAGGGGAGTCTACCTTGTGTCACATCGGTGGATATGAGACCCCAATATCACAGGTAGTTGAATTCATTTATTGCTTGAGGAAAAACAATATTCCGATAGGGAGGACTGTAATGTCCCCATTTTGGGACATTATTACATTACAGAGTGTTATGCCTACCAAAGAATCCAAATAGGGGTGACAAAAAGTTCGAGAGACATTAAGGGGTTTTATTGGGCTCGAATTGCATCATTCATCATATTCATCATCGAGATCCATTCCGCACAACTTGACTTTGGTTCTGTTGCATTCCGACAATTTCCATAATTTTGAGTTATTATGGGTCGTATTTTAATTAAATTCACTAAGAATGTCACAATGGGCATATTACTTGGAGAAACCTCTTAGTGTAATATCTCATCGAAATCGGGAGGAAAAACACTACAGTATAAGATGATGAAAAGTGACTTTCAGTGGCGGAAGAAGCCATAAAAATAGTTAAATCACTTTTTAGAATTAAAATGGTTAATTAATTAATTAAGTGATTTAATCAATGAATAATAAAAT
>SNQJ01S0069906.1:27802-52678 GCA_010110895.2 Picea sitchensis | reverse complement strand
TCATTTTACAAATTTCCTTCCATTTACACGACACTTGCCAATCCGTCTACACCCATGCGGGCATCCCTTAGAGTTTATTGACTTAGTCAATCAAATGACTATTTATTTTGACACAGACCATGAACAAAATCAAATAAACAAGGCACTCAATTTCAATGATAAGGTGTATGAGATTCAAAAAAAAATAAAAAAAATAGATGTTGCATCGAGGTAGTGAAAAAGCTAAAGCTTGACATTACAGGCATCATATTCCTCATTCATTCCAAACTGGGGATCAATTCTAGTTACATATGAAGAAATAAATGTTCATTGGCCCATATAGGAAGATGAAGTCTTTGTGATATGGTCCTTATAACATGATTTAGAAAATTGGGGAAAATTCCCTTAAGCTTAGCATTTTTCCATACCTAAGATTACATCCAATATTCAATATGGATTTTTTTTTTACCCTATTTTCCACCATTCCTAGAATAGAATAAGTTATAGCTTAAATATCTAGAAGAAATCCACCTAGATGTTCAAGATCCACTTGCAATCAACACTATTTTTGGACAGTCAGCATGTCATACAAGGATGTTAACAATTCCCTTATTTCAAGTGGGTAGAGAAGGACAAATCCCATCTAAGGGAAAGTGGTACAATACCATTGTGTTGGATCAAAATTTTCCTCATATACATAAGTGGGAAATGGTCCGCGTCATCTACAAAAGTGAGAAATGGTGACCATTTCCAACTAAGGGGGAATGCTTGATCCATTCAAATAATTTATTGGAATCCATCGATTATCACCTACTCTCAATCAATTGTTTGGTTGAAACTTATGATTGAATCCCCACAGTTGATCCTTGAATCAATTGAAACACACATTCCTTGACTGAGTCAACTCATGCATCCTTTGATGAGTATTTTCGATTATCCTACATGTCTAATGTCAAGGTTGACTCAACACATGTCAGAAAACATCATAGCCCCAAGGGTTATCTCAAGTGGTTATGAGCTAGATGTGAAGTTATACCTAGCAAAGGACAGTCACATGTTGGAATATATTGTTCTCCCTTGGGGTTAGGCCCCATAATTAGGGCCAACAGTTTACCCCGTTTATGATACACAAAGTGGGGAAGTACTCGAGGGTTTCTCGTGAGGTATTCAATCGAAAAACATGTCAGGCAACATCATGAGTAGTCAATAAAGACCGGGCAAGCACCGTTGGCCTAACATCATATGTCTCTTCTATTGAAGTTTTACTTATAGAGCTAGTAGTTACGATTCTTCTTTATTAATGTAATCATTTACCACATTAGCTACATAAATAAGATCAATGAAAGAGAGGCAATCACATAAACAATAGAGAAACACAGATTATCCTCGGAAACCCTCATGGGGGAGAAAACGCAACAAAAACTTCCTCAATATAGACAGACCAAAGAATGAACAAAATATCCTCCTCTACTCCTTCACTAGGAAGAGTAGCACACCACTTAACCAAGAAATACCAAGATCTAGACCGAAACCCTCCTTGACACCATCCCCAGTTGTAGTAGCTACTCCTCCAAGACTTTTGTACTTCTTCATAGTTGCAGAGCTAGTGTGGTGAGTGTGTCCAAATGAGGCATTGGCCTCTCTAATAGATAGTGTTCTGGCCAACCTTTAATTAGGTCTGAGTCGACCTGTCACTTTACCCTCCAAATTTACATTTAACTGACAAGGCACAATAGGGCCAACTTTTACTAAGGCACAATAGGGCCTAATTAAATATAATATAATAATATTATTCAACTCTCTCTCGAGTACAATATTCTTCTAAGTTACAATATTTCAAAACTCTCCATTAACAAGAAGGGTATTATAATGACAACATTAATAACAATTGACTAGAATCAATACATCATCAAGAGGAGGGGACATCATCATCAACATCGAGAACACTTTTGGTTATATCTATAAGTCATCGAAAGTTTTTCTCATCATCAACATATGTATAAAATGAGCATCGTCATCATTTGTAGCGCGAAGCTAGAGTAACAACATCATCAACAACAGTATGAAGCTTGAACACCAACATCAACAACATGAATCTGGAACATCAACATCAGCAACATGTTGTTGGAAGATCAACATCATCAACAACTATATGTGGCAACAGAATGAGGCATGTGCATAAACAACAACATTTGTGGTACTCTAGCAGACTGTCCTTACTAGAACTTCGAGCTCTTCCCAAGAATCATAATATTTCTTAGGATATAAAATCCTAACAAGCTACCATGTGGTACTCTGACATACCATCCTTATCGGACCTTCAGGATATGCCCAAGAATCATAATATTCCCTAGGATATAAAATCCTAATTCAGCTACCACTATTGACCACAGCTGGCGTATACATGTATAGGTACTCTGACAGACCGTACTTACTGAACTTCGGGATCTTCCCAGGGATGATAAGTTCCCTAGGATATAAAATCCTAACTAAGCTATCTATTCTTGATCAAGATACCATAGTATCATCAGCATCACTCCCCCTTTCAAGGAAGGTCCTTTCGAAAAACACCAAGCTTGTCTCAGAAGTACTCAAACTTCACATGAGATAGAGGCTTAGTCAACACATCTACAACCTACTCATTTGTGCCAACATATTGGAGCTTTATAGCTCCCTTCTTCACCATGTCACAAATGTAGTGATACCATATCTCTATGTTCTTCATCTTATCATGGAACACTAGGTTCTATGTCATCTTTATGCAACTCTGGTTATCACATAAAATCATGGTAGCTTCCATCTCCAGATCGAACAGACTTGTCAACAGATTTCGAAGCTATATGGATTCACAAATGGTGGAACATGTTGCAATGTACTCCACTTATTTCATGCTAAGAGAAATACTAAATTTCTTCCTGCTTTGCCAGGAAGTCATGGCTGACCCCAAACTGTAACAACATCCTGAAGTTCTTTTTCTGTCTAAAGCACTTCCATCCCAATCTGAATTAGTATGTCCATACAATCTGAAGTCACAATCTCTAGTAAAATAGAGGCCATAGCCCAATGTACCCCTAAGGTATGTCATCATCTACAAGGTGAACATGTCTGGGATCCACCAAATATTGACTCAAGGTGTTCATACAAAAACATATATATGGTTTGGTATTCGTCAGTTACATCAATGAACCAATCATCTATTTGTATAGAGTAACATCAACTATTTCTGACAAAGTATCATCCAATAACTTAGATTTGTCTCCATAGGAGTGGACATGGATCTATACTCCATCATGTGGAATCTATTCATAATTTCCACAACATACTAATAAGGAAAATCTCTTCTGATGCAGGAGCATCGCCCACATCAAGCGAGCCAGTGTGAAAAGCTGGGGACAACTGGATAGCGCCAACACAAATTTTGAAGACACTTCGATATTGTTGCGCCAACATTAATGCATAGATTTAATGAAGTGCACTTTGTATATGTAAATGGACCTTGAGAGGATAGCTCTCGTCCTTAGGTAGTTGAGGCATTTAATAGAATTAATGTAAGTAGATAGAATATTTAATTCTAGATTTGATAGCTTTAGAGTGCAAGAGGGAAACGGGATATAGACACCCTCCTTTGTACATTGTAACATAAGCCAAGAGAATTCAAGAGAGAAGAGCATGTAGAGTAGTGTAAGAAAACACCCATGTACAGATATTTGGATTAATAGAAGAGTTCTGATTCAAATTCATGGCTTATGTTATTCTCTGTGTATTTGTGTTAATATGCTCATGAATGTTTGCTTCTTGTCATACATTTGCTTTTATGTGCTGTGTATGCGATTTCATGGTTGAAATGAACTGTGTGAGAATGAGGAGTTAGTTTCAATTGTTTCTCTATCTTGAACCAGAGAATTCCTGCAAGGAGTGCAATCGAATCGCCCACAAGGAGTGCATTGACAGAAGGGTTCAAGTAGAGGTAACTTTTGTTCTAAGTTCCAGGAGTGCAAAATTGGCACCAGAGCCGTGCAAGGCGTGCGCAGGCTAGACGAAGTCTCAGAGTTGTGATTCTGAGCAAAGGGATTGAAATATTTCTGCTGCAGGAGTGCGCCGGATCGAAGACTTCATCACTTAGTTGTGTTGAAGATTTGCCGCAAGGAGTACGTGCAAGAGTTCTTCCTGAGGGACTCGAAGTGGTGAAAGAGCAGGAGGAGTGGGCCTTCAAAGTTGTTAAAGGGCAGCAGAGAGAATTTGCACGAGCAGGTTGAGGAGCAACGTCGTAGGTTGGTGAACAAGTCTCGTGGAGAGAAACTTCTTGTTCGTGGATTGCGCAAGGAGGAAAGTGGATGGTCATTATTCTTAGTGGGGAATCAGTGAGTTTCGGTGAATCATTAGATCTCGCAGAGTTGTAAGAATCCACAGTGCAGACAGAAGAAGGTTCTAAGTTTGGGATAACATGAGTTGTCGATCAGGATCACGAGGAGAGTGGATCTACCCGTAGATCGGTTATCGGGCCATCACGGGAAAGGAGTGAAAGATTTGGTCGTGGAAGTCGCGATAGTGGGAGAAGCGAAGCCCCGACGATTGCATGGATAGTGTGGGCCACAACAAGGTGACGTGGCAGGTGATGCGAGATATCGGTGTTTTGGCATCTCAGTCATCGGGAATCGACAGAGAGTTTATTTGGCCTCGCGAGCAGTGAAGTCACGAGGTAGCGATACTCCGAGTATTAGCATCTCAGACCTCGGGAGTCGAGGAAGGAAACATTTGATCTCGCGGGAGGCGGAGTCGCGAGAGAGAGCGGACTGCAAGTGTCGACATTTCAGCATCTTGTACATCGAAGGTTGAAACCTCAAACGATTGGCATCAAAAGTCACGAAGTCGCGATAGGGCGAAGTTCCGATAAGGGAAGAGCGAAGTCAGTGTTGACTGGCACATCGGGTCTTGGGAATTTGAGCACCCAGAGATAGACCGTGGGCTCACGAAGCTGCGAGTTTCGATTTTCCCGACAAGTGAACAAAGGGGAAGTCGTGCGAAGGAACTGTGGGTGTATATTTCCCGAAAGCGGAATAGAAGAGCCTTAGAGTTCTTCGGGCCGAGAGGAAAGAAGGTCCTAGAGGAGGCGAGCGCAATCCGAGGAGTGCGGGTGCCATCAGAGTGGTATCAGAGTAGGAATTCTTTGCTTTCTATAGCAGAGAGGGAGAATTTAACCATGCCACCCAGAAGAGAAAGGCAGTCACCTGCCCCGGAAGATAGGAAGGTGCGAAGAAGAGGTAGGCCAGCAAGAAATCCAGAAATGGAGCAGCAGATGAGAGATCTCCGAGCAAGGCTTGAGGAGATGGAGACAGCTCAGAGACGTGGAATTGGTGCAGGAGATCTTAGTGACTCCGAGGTTGAAGAGGAAGCTAGACATGAAGAAGAGGTCACAGCAGAAGCTACATCAACCGAGCGGTTGATTAAAGCCATCGCAAGGATGGGTGTGAAGGCGAAAATGGACATTCTAGTCTATGAAGGAAATCTAGATGCCGAGGAGCTACTAGATTGGATTAGAGCTCTTGACACATACTTCGATTATGAAGATGTGGAAGAAGATAAGAAATTCAAGCATGCGGTTACGCACTTGAAAGGACATGCAGCATTGTGGTGGGATGAGCTACAAGCTGATAGACGCTGCAAAGGCAAGCAGAAGATAAAGAGCTGGGATCGGATGATCGCAAAGATGAAAGCGAAGTTCATCCCAAGGGATTACCAAATCACACTGTTAAGGCGAATGTAGAACCTGAGACAGAAGCTGATGACAGTCAAGGAATATACTGAAGAATTCTATCGACTGAACATCAGAGCAGGTCATCAGGAGAGCGATGATGAGAAGGTTGCGAGATATATGAATGGTCTGAGATATGACATTCAGGATGAGCTAAGCATGCTAACCATCCAAACAGTGGAAGATGCTTACCAATTGGCTCTGAAAGCTGAAGAGAAGCTGAGCCGAAAGCAAGGACAGTGAGGGCGAGGCAGAACCCAACCAAGAGGCAAAGAAGTTTCCCAGGACAAATACCAGAAGCCCAAGGAGGAATGGAAGAAACCTCAGGGTAAGGTTGAAAGAGGTGAAACCTCACAGTAGAGGCAGCCACATGTTGAACAGAGAGGATAACAGATTGATCAGCGAGGGGATTATGCTGATGCAAACACTCTTCCTCGTACTAGAGGTCGAGGTAGAGGAAGGGGTGGAGTAATCACATGTTTTACATGTGGGAAGAATGGGCACAAGTCATTCAAGTGTCCAGAGAAAAAGAAAGATGCAGGAGAAGCTCACATCACAGAAGCACAGAGGCGTGATGTTGAGACTGAAGACGCAGAAGGCAGAAGATCGCTTGGGATGAATAAAGTCCTTTTGACACCTGAGAAGGAGATGGAAAGCTCAGTGCAAAGGACCAAACTATTCAGAACAGCTTGCAAGACTAAAGACAGGAAATGCAAGGTCATTGTGGACAGCGGTAGCATAGATAACCTCGTTTCAACTGAGATGGTAGAAAAGCTGGAGCTGGAGACAACTAATCACTCAAGTCCATATAAAGTTTCATGGCTACAGAAGGGACATCAGGTAAAGGTCACCAAAAAGTGCTTAGTTGACATCAAGATAGGGGGATACAATGATAAAATTTTGTGTGATGTTATTCCCATTGATGTATGTCATTTATTACTGGGTAGAGCATGGCAATATGACAGAAATGTGATTCATGATGGGAGAATGAACACATATACTCTAGAGAAGAAGGGGAAAACCTATATGTTTCTTCCGATAAAGGATAAGGAGGTAAAGCCGGAAGTAAGCAATACAATACTTCTCATGAGTGGGAAGGAGCTTCTTACAGAAATGGAGAAGAAGGAAGATCCACAATTCTTTGTGGTCAGGAAGACGAGGATTGTTCTGACTAGCACAAGAGTGGATGATTTACCAGTTGAAGTTCATGAACTGTTGGAAGAGTTCGATGACATCATAGTGGATGAATTACCCCATTCGTTGCCACCGATGAGAAGTCTGAGCCATCACATAGACCTCATTCCAGGAGCAAGTTTACCAAATAAAGCACCGTACAGGTTAACGCCGCAAGAAAATGAAGAGGTCAAGAGACAGGTCCAAGATTTGATGGACAAAGGATTAGTCTGAGAAAGCTTGAGTCCATGTGTTGTACCAACAATGCTCAGTCTGAAGAAAGACGGAGGCTAGAGGATGTGTACTGAGTCAAGAGCGATCAACAAGATAACCATCAGGTACAGATTTCCACTGCCAAGAATGGATGATCTGATGGATTGCCTGAGTGGGGCAAATTATTTTTCAAAGATTGATTTGAAAAGCGGATACCACCAGATTCGCATGAGGGAAGGCGATGAGTGGAAGACAACCTTCAAGACAAATGAGGGTTTGTACGAATGGCTAGTCATGTTGTTTGTCTTGACAAATGCACCGAGTACATTTATGAGATTGATGAATGAAGTCCTGAGGGAGTTCATCGAAATGTTCGTCATTGTTTATTTGGATGACATACTGATTTACAACAAATCAGAGGCTGAACATTTGAAACATTTGGCCATTGTGATGAGAAAGCTATAGTAGGAAAGGTTGTTGATCAACATGAATAAGTGTTCGTTCATGAAGACAGAGCTCATATACTTGGGTTTTGTTATTTCAGCAAATGAGTTGAGGATGGACCCGAAAAAGGTGGGAGTGATCAAGAATTGGCCATCACCGAGAACTGTGTTCGAGGTGAGAAGCTTCCATGGTTTAGATAGTTTCTACAGAAAGTTCATTAGGAATTTCAGTGAAATTAGCACAGCGATGATGGACACAGTGAAGAAGCGGCATAAGTTTTTTCAGTGGACAGCAGAGGCTGAGAAGAGCTTCAATCTGTTGAAGCGAAAGATCATAGAGCAACCAGTGTTAGTGTTGCCAGATTTTCAGAAAACATTCCAGGTGAAATGTGATACCAGTGGATATGCCATAGGAGCGGTCTTGAGTCACGACGACAGACCAGTTGCATATTTCAGCGAGAAGATAGATGATGCAAAGCCGAAATACTCCACGTATGATAAGGAGTTCTACACTATCATACAGGCATTAAAGAAGTGGAGGCATTACTTGATCCCAAAGGAATTTGTATTGTACAGTGATAATCATGCATTACAGTTTGTGACTCAATAGGAGAAGTTGAATCAAAAACATGCTAAATGGGTAGAGTATATGCAGAATTTCACATTCATGATTAAGAATATTTCGGGTACTGCTAACAAAGTGGTTGATGCTTTGAGCAGGAAATGTTTGTTGCTGCAGGAGTTTCAAGTCAAAACCTTGGGTTTTGAAAATCTCAGGGATATGTACGTAGGAGATGCAGATTTTGGAGAAGCGTATGAAGCAGCAGAGAATCCAGTTCTCAGAGATCAGAGCCATTGGATAGATTATATGGTCCAGGAAGGATTGTTGTTCAGAGGCAATCAGCTGTGTATTCCGAATTGCTCCATGAGGGAGAACTTGCTAAAGGAGAAGCACAGTGGCGGATTGGCTGGACATTTCGGTCACGATAAAACATTCACAAAGCTGAGTGAAGAATATATTTTGCTAGGGATGCGTGTGGATGTCAAACAGTTTGATGACAGGTGCAGAATTTGTCAGCGTTCAAAGGGCAGAAAGCAGAATGTTGGGTTTTATCAGCCATTTCCCATACCAGAAAGGCCATGGGAGGCAATCAGCATGGATTTCGTATTGGGATTATCGAGGATGAAAAGAGGACATGATTCCACCTTTGTAGTAGTGGACAAGTTTTCAAAGATGGCACATTTCATTCCATGTCAGAAGACCAGCGATGTGATGCACATCACAATTTTTTTTTTCAAAGAGATCATTAGACTTCATGGATTGCCGAACAACATAGTTTCGGACAGGGATACTAAGTTTATTGGACATTTTTGGAGGATGCTATGGAATAAGCTAGGAACTAATATGGCATTTAGTTCTGCTTATCATCCTCAGACGGATGGACAGACCGAGGTGGTGAATCGAAGTCTGGGAGATTTATTGAGAAGCTTGGTAACATAGCACCATAGCAGCTGGGATAGCGTATTGCCACAGGCAGAGTTCACGTATAATGATTCGGTGAATAGGAGTATAGGTAGAACCCCATTTCAATTTGTATATGGGACACAACCAAGGGGAGTTTCTGAATTACGGGATTTAGGACAGATTGCTACTAGCAGTGCTAGTGCAGAAGAGTTCGCTGAGGCGATGAGAGAACTTCACAGTCAGGTGAAGCAGCGACTGATGGATTCAAATTAGGAATATAAGTGCAGAGCAGATCAACATCAGAGACAACTTCAGTTTGAAGTTGGAGATCTAGTTCTGGCACATTTGAGGAAAGAAAGGTTCCCGAAGGGAACATACAACAAATTGAAGATGAAGAAAATTGGGCCATGCAGGGTCTTGAAGAAATTCGGAGAGAATGCTTATGAAATTGAGTTGCCATATGGCATCGGAATATATCCGATGTTCAATGTATCAGACTTATATCCATATAAGGCTGAGGAAGCAGTAGCTAGAAATGATGAACAACCAGGGGTCCAGTGGCAGAAGAAGATGCTGATTGCAGAAAAGCCGCAGATGGAATGCATACTGGATAAGCGAGTGGGTAAGAAGACCAGAAGAAAAGAATACTTCGAGTATCTGGTCAAATGGAAGAATCACCAAGTGGAAGATGCCAGCTGGGAAAACGAAGCAGTCATACAGAAGCATGGACATACCGTGCAGGATCTCATGGACAGGAGCCCATGAAAATTTTCAAGCGAGGGAGTATGATGCAGGAGCATCGCCCGCATCAAGCGAGCCAGTGCGAAAAGCTGGGGACAGATGGATAGCGCCAACACAAATTTTGAAGACACTTCGATATTGTTGCGCCAACATTAATGTGTAGATTTAATGAAGTGCACTTTGTATATGTAAATGGACCTTAAGCGGATAGCTCTCGTCCTTAGGTAGTTGAGGCATTTAATAGAATTAATGTAAGTAGATAGAATATTTAATTCTAGATTTGATAGCTTTAGAGCGCAAGAGGGAAACGGGATATAGACACCCTCCTTTGTACATTGTAACATAAGCCAAGAGCATTCAAGAGAGAAGAGCATGCAGAGAAGTGTATGAAAACACCCATGTACAGATATTTGGATTAATAGAAGAGTTCTGATTCAAATTCATGGCTTATGTTATTCTCTGTGTATTTGTGTTAATATGCTCATGAATGTTTGCTTCTTGTCATACATTTGCTTTTATGTGCCATGTATGTGATTTCATGGTTGAAATGAAGTGTGTGAGAATGAGGAGTTAGTTTCAATTGTTTCTCTATCTTGAACCAGATAATTCCTTCAAGGAGTGCAATCGAATCGTCTGCAAGGAGTGCGTTGACAGAAGGGTTCAAGTAGAGATAACTTTTGTTCTAAGTTCCAGCAGTGAAAAATTGGCACCAGATCCATGTAAGGCGTGCACACGCTAGATGAAGTCTCAGAGTTGTGATTCTGAGCAAAGGGATTGAAAGATTTCTGTTGCAGGAGTGCGTCAGATCGAAGACTTCATCACTTAGTTGTGTTGAATATTTTCCACAAGGAGTGCATGCAAGAGTTCTTCCCAAGGGACTCGAAGTGGTGAAAGCTCAGGAGGAGTGGGCCTTCAAATTTGTTGAAGGGCAGCAGAGAGAAGTTGCGTGAGCAGGTTGAGGAGCAACGTCGTAGGTTGGAAAACGCGTCTCGTGGAGAGACACTTCTTGTTCATGGATTGCGCAAGGAGGAAAGTGGATGGTCAGTATTCTTCGTGGGGAATCAGTGAGTTTAGGTGAATCGTTAGATCTCGCGGAGTTGCAGGAATCCACAGTGCAGGCGGAAGAAGGTTCTAAGTTCGAGAGAACAGGAGCCATCGATCGGGATCACGAGGAGCGTGGATCTACCCGTAGATCGGTTATCGGGCCATTGCGGGAAAGGAGTGAAAGATTTGGTCGTGGAAGTTGCGATAGTGGGAGAAGCGAAGCCCTGACGATTGCATGGATAGTGTGGGCCACAGTAGGGTGACATGGCAGGTGATGCGAGATATCGGTGTTTCGACATCTCGATCATCGGGAATCGACAGAGAGTTTATTTGGCCTCATGAGCAGCAAAGTCACGAGGTAGCGATACTCCGAGTATCGACGTCTCATACCTCGGGAGTCGAGGAAGGAAACATTTTATCTCGCAGGAGGCAGAGTTGCGAGAGAGAGCGAACCGCGAGTGTCGACATTTCGGCATCTCGTACATCGGAGGTTGAAACCTCAAATGATTGGCGTCAAAAGTCGCGAAGTCGCGATAGGGCGAAGTTCTGATAAGGGAAGAGCGAAGTCAGTGTTGACTGGTGCATTGGGTCTCAGGAATTTGAGCGCCCAGAGATAGACCGTGGGCTTGCGAAGCTACGAGTTTCGATTTTCCCGACAAGTGAACAAAGGGGAAGTTGTGCGAAGGAACTGTGGGTGCAGATTTCTCGAAAGGGGAATAGAAGAGCCTTAGAGTTCTTCGGGCCGAGAGGAAAGAAGGTCCTAGAGGAGGCGAGCGTGCTTCGAGGAGTGCCAGTGCCGTCATCTTCTAGGCTCTGTCATATTTCAAGACCTAAGAAATAGCGCATTGAGCCTAGGTCCTCATTTCAAATTCAGCGACAAGCTTCTTCTTACAATCTTTAATGAAATTTTCTTCATCTGTCAAGAATAAGTCATCCACATATAGCAGCAATATAACTGGTCCATTATTCTCAATATTGAAGTAAAGGTTGGGATCATCTTTACTCTTGGTAAATCCCAAGCTCATCACAAAACTATCAATCTTGTCATACCAAGCTCTTGGATCTTTCTTTAACTTGCATACATGAGTCTTCATGTCTTGTATTTNTTCACATCACATTGTACCAACTTGGTACACTTGCTTAGTTGAAACTGAATTTGCATAATCATGTGTTGGTTCTATGTACTTTCCGCAAAGAACTATTTTTCTCACTTCCTGAGAGTATGTCCTCTACTTTTTCTGCAAGTTTTCCTTCTAGAATCGGGACTCTGCACCTGTAGCTGCTATTTCTGAAGCTGAGAATGATTGCTCTATTTTCACTATTGCTACTAAACTCTGAGAGTCTCTCCTCTATTGTATCATGGAAACAATTTCATCTAAAACTGAAGGTATATTTTCTTCTTTCATGGAGGCAACTCAATCTCAAATATAGGGACTGCTCCCAATGAATCTCATATAGTATCATAATCATGGTTGTTTTGGTTGTCTTCACAAAACTGGAATTATTTCTTTGATTACTAGAGCAAGTGTATCGTCATAGTCTTATCCCTCTTTCTTGGAGAATCCCTTGGACACAAATCAGGATTTGTACATATTTATATTGTTATTTGCAACATGCTTGATCTATTAGATCAATCTTGGAAGTCACCACTAACTTCCCTTCTGGTCTCAAGGAAAACTATATATCCCAATCCTTCTGACTGGTTTCCTCCTCTATCACTGAAATCAGGGAATCTTCTCAAGAGATTTCATGTCTCCTAGAGGTCTTTGAAGCTATGATCTAGTCTTCTCAATGCATGGAATATGTCTGTCAATCCTGGAAGATGTCTCTTTTTCCCATAGGATCCTTTATTTACTCTAAGTCTTGATTTCTTCCGAGTCTACAGAAACTTCATAGTCTCTGTAGGATATACTTTGTGTTCAATACGATGTCTTAATATGAAAATTTGAGTTAGAATTCAAACGAATTTTGCTTCTTGTCAAGTTTCCTTCATTATCCATTGACCAAATCTACTATGAGTTCTATTCTAATGTTTGGACATCTTTGGAACCTTATGCTCCTTACAATCAATATCCATATGCGATACTTTGTATCTCAAAAGTAGCTTCTTCTTCATCTTCTTTGGTACATGGATTTATACGGTCATGTATACAACTTGGATAGTCTGCTCCATGTCTCATCTAATATGTTGGCTCATGAAACCGTCACTATAGCTTCCCTAGGGTTATCACCTGTGACCTTCCCGAAAAAAGAACAACAAGGGAGAAACAACATACAAGAATAATACTCTTTATAATAATAATAAAACAATAGCGAGAAGAATCGTTACTGTAGCTCATTTTGAGATATCACTTGTGACCTTCCTAAAAAAAGGGTAAAAAGTAAGAAATACAATAATAAGGAATGAGAGAAACACTCTTCTAGTGTTGTGATCAATCATTCCTCCATTGTAACCTGGAAACAAACCAAGGAGTTTCTCCTGGAGGAGATGTTGTATTTAATAATAAAACTTTTCAAATATGGCTATCACAACTATAGTGTTCAACAATTATCAAACTTGATATGTGTAAATTTGAATCTTATCAATTTAATCAATCAAACCTAGAACCTGGAGTCTTGTCCTCAAGAATGATTGTGTTTCTTTTCTTCTGAGTCTCCTTCACTCAATATGACAAGTATTTTCTTCAATCTATCCCATGTACTAAGATAATATGCTTTCTTGACAGAAAAATAAGTTAGGGAATAAACTCTATAATCTCAACTTTAATCAATCTAATACTTTGACTTTAATTTTGACCAATGGTTAGTATGATGAATTCAACAGATCAAAATGCAACCCGAATATTCATAAGATTACAATAATTCCATAACAAGTAGAGGCATATCAAAGTAATCAAACCTGGGGTGCATTGATCCAAAAAGGATCTAGAGAAGACTAAGGACATCTCAGGAAGCTCAGAATGGCCACAACAGACAGAGAAAGGGAAAAAAATTAAATTCCTCGAAACTCAACGAAACTAGCATCATCGAGAGGAGTGTGTCGCAATATTTCAAACGACATAAATGTATCGTCAAATGGAGTTACGTATCGAAAGATATTCACTGTCAAATTTTTGGTCAACCTAGCCCAATTAGTAGGGGATGAGTCAGCATCCGTACTGCTAACGTCAAGATTAGTATAGATGACATCAACATCCGTAAAATGTGCATGGCACATGTAGAAGGTGACATGTGTCATGATGACATGGTAGCACCAAAGGTTGCCACATATCACTCATTTTTGGCATTTTCAGGTCAATGCATGGACCAATGAAAAAGTTCCACATGGCAGTCCATACAACCACGTGGAAGACCGTACAATGATGTAGAAAGTGACGTGGTTATTGATTGTGTAGGTGGTTGGCATGGCCCAATGGTTGGATTCCATGTGGCCCAATCATGGGCTACCACATGGTAGTGGGAAAATACCCAATGAGGGCCCGAAAACCGAATTTCAAAAATAGAAAAAGGCAGGCCCGCCAAATTTGGTGGAGCCCCACCAGATATGGCAGCCAAACAATGCACTTTGAAAAATCTAAAGCACAATCCAAAGTTGGAGAAGTTCCATTCAACATATATGTATATGTTATAACTATAACCCAAAATGGGAGGCCAGCGAGCTCGACCCCGGGACCTCCCCCTATACAAATGCCTTAACTATAACATCCACCATCGTTGGGCCAACAAACTACATTGTGTAGTCCACGCCAATTTTTGTTTATAAGTTGAGTCTGCCCATGAATGGAGGGAGGAGGGCACATGAAGATATGGCCGAGAATGAAAACTGAGACACAGTACAAAGAATAAAAGCAGGGAACAGGCACAAAAATCGAGATGAGATTTCTCAAGGGCCTAGGAGTGACAGAGTCAGATTGAGGCGTGGAGACAGTCATTTTTGGGTAATTCAATGCCACGAATTCAATGGTGTTGTTTTTTTTCTGATCTGAGCAAAGTGTTTGCATCTTAATTCCAAAATGAGGCATACTTATGTATTTTGCTAAATTATTTTGTTGAGTTAATAAAAAGGCCTACCCGTTTGAGAGCAGGACACAGAGACGTAATCCACCAAGGATGAAATCCTTTATCAAGTTTTTGTTTTCATATTTTATGGTTATGTATCTTCATTATTGATCTTTTCCTTCTTTAATGGTGCACTTTAATTTATGCTCATTTAATACAATTATTTATAAGTCACTTCAATGAAAAGATCCTGGATCATGTTGGTATCAGAGCAGTCATTTTTTACTTGAATTGTTGAGTGTGAATTCTTAGTAGGGATAATCATAATTAGGGTGAAGGAACTCTTAATACTTACAATCCAGAAGTTGTTTATGCATCCCAAAGGAATAAAATGGAAGAAGAGGACAAGCATGATGAATAGGAGAAAAACTTTCATATGGTCTTTTATTGCATGTCTTAAATGGTCAAATGAATGCATGGTGACTATGATAAGAGGATGAAAAAGAAAGGGAAAAAAAGGAAGCACAAGTTGATGATAAATCTCCAGTAAATCAAGGGGCTAGAGGAGACCCTTCTAAGCCTCCATATTCACCATCAAGTTCTAGCTCTTCTTCCTCTGAGCATTCTCATCATTCTCATCATTCCAGCCATAAAGCTTCTTTTAAGAAACCATTATTAAATCTTGATGTAAAATTTCCTTTACCTATGTTTAATGGAGATGCTAATCCTGAAAATCTAGATAATTGGATCTAACAAGTTGAAGTATATTGTCATGTTCAACATATTGATGAAGAGGAAGTTAAAGTGCAATTGGTTTCTCTTCAGTTGGAAGACACCTCTCTCGTATGGTGGAATAGAAAACTTCAGGACATAAGTAAGTGTGGTAATCTTATTTCCTAATGGTCAGAATTTAAATAAGCGATAAGGAAGCAATTTTATCCATTGGGTTATTTACATAAAGCAATGATGGAATGACAAACTTTAATCCAAAGTAAAGGTCAAACTGTACAAAGTTTCACGGAATAATTTAGGAAGAAATATCTTGCACTAAACATTCCCTTGGATTCTTATGAAACTTTAATGAAGTATATTAGCGCACTTTAAAGTTATATTCATCATACTTTGCTATTGTTTAACCCCAGCAGTCTTGATGAAGTTTGTGTGCAATCCACTCACCTTGAGAATAGGGGAAAGCATGTTCAAGAAGATCCCACAAAGAAACCTTCCAATATCCCACATAAGTCATTTAAGAAGTTTAAAAGGAAGGATAAGAAGACCTCCACTATAAATAGAGAAGAAGGAAATCCATCTTGCACTCATTGAAATAAAAGTGGTCATGATGATGAACATTGTTGGAAACTACATCCAAAAAAGAGATTGAAGCAGTTCGGTGGAAAGGGTAAGACAAATACCATTGCTACAGTGCAACGAGATCTTGGTTTCAATTCATGAGATGAAGGAAAGATCACAATGGTTGGAGTACAAGGTAAATATTACCTTTGTGCTAGTTCAAATTCCAATAATGAATCTCATGATGATGAACGGAAGAGGAATGAATTATTTCATATAAGAGTTGTATCTATACACACTAAGATAGATGCATTATTTGATTCGGGTTCCCAAGTTAACTTGATATCTGAAGAACTTGTCAAAAATATGGGTCTTGAAACAAAACCACATCCAAAGCCTTATCCTCTTGGTTGGGTATGTGATAAAGATAAACATAATGTCACCAAGAAATGTAGCGTCAAATTTTCTATTTCTTCAAAGTTGATTGACGAAGTGGATTTGCATGTTGTGTCACTTGATATATGTGGAATAGTGTTAGGGACTCCTTATCTTTATGATATTAAAACAATCTTATTTTTTCTTGAGAACAAATACCACCTTACTTAGGGGGAAGTGGAATATATTGTTAGAGACCACATCATGAGGGTAAACACAACACTTGTTAGTGTAGGAAAAATGAAGAGACTCATAAACACTAATAAGAGATATGTACTCATGTTCATAGGGGAGAAAGATGTCAGAACATCTGACACTTTCCAAGGATGTGATCCTTCTCATAAGAAATACTTAATTGATATTGTTTCTAAGTATGATGATATTTTCCAGGAACCAAATGGATTACCTCCTAAGAGGGAAATCCAACATGAAATACATCTTCTGCAAGATTCTCCTCTTCCTAATGTGGGCATGTACAGGTTGTCAGTTGTAGAGATAAAAGAGATCAAGAAGCAGGTACAAGGCTTATTGGATCAAGGGGTCATTAGGACCAACTCTTCTCCTTGTGGTTCTCCGATCGTGATGGTGCCAAATAAACATGGCACATGGAAAATGTATGTCGATTAACGGGCCTTAAATAAAATCATGGTGAAAAATTGATACCCTCTTCCTCGTATAGATGATTTACTTGATCAATTAAAGAATGCTTTTTATTTCACAAAGTTAGATTTGCACAGTGGATACCATTAGATTAGGGTTGCAAAACATGATGCATGGAAGACTGCCTTTAAAACCAAACAAGGATTGTTTGAGTGGTTAGTTATGCCATTTGGGCTTTGTAATGCTATGACAACTTTCATGCATCTGGTGAATGATGTATTCATGCCATTTCTAGATGATTTTGTGATTGTATATTTAGACAACATTCTTATATTTAGCGAGACTTGGGATGAACATGTAAGGCATGTAAATCAAGTATTGGATAATTTGAAAAGAGAAAAGTTGTATGTAAAATTGTCCAAATGTGAATCTCGTAAGACTGCACTTGTGTACTTAGGTCATATTGTAGGGGGAGAAAAATTAAAAATTGATCCTTTCAAGATTGATGTAATTGTAAATTGGCATGAGCCCAAAAATATAACTGAAATATGGATTTTTTAGGTGTAGTCTGGTATTGGAGGAGGTTCATTTCAAACTTATCCTTTATAGAATCTCCTTTGCATGCCTTAACCAGTGTGAAGAACAATTTTCAGTGGGGAGGAAAGAAACAAAAAGATTTAGACACTTTGAAGGAAAATATCAGTACTGGACTAGTATTAGCACTGATGAATCTTCAATAGCCCTTCGAGATTGAGACAAATGACAACGGATATGCCATGGGTGCAGTATTGATGAAATATCATAAGCCTATATGTTACCACTCTAAAACTTTTAACTAAGTTGTTGTTAACTATCCTACATATGATAAAGAGTTGTATGCATTAGTTCAAAGCGTAAAGAAATGGAAGCACTAATTTTTAGGGAAGGAAACAATCATACATACAGATCATCAATCCTTACAGTATATCCAAGCACAAACCAAACTGCAACAATCTCGACATTACAAATGGATGGGTTCTCTACAACAATTTCATTTGGTAATCAAGTACAAAAAGGGTACAAGTAACCAGGTAGCTAATATGCTTTCTAGACCTCCTATTGTTGCTTCTATTATTTTGAAGAATGATTCTTTATCTCATGATATCTATGTGGAACAATATGCCATTGATGAATATTTTAAAGAAGTATATGATAAGCTAACCTATGGTGCACAGGTAGAGAACTATTGTCTGCAAGGAAAAATAATCTACCATCTTGGAAAGCTATGTATTCCTACAAGTGAATGAGTCCATGTAATATGAGAAGCTCACACTTCTCTTGTGTCTTGCAATTTTGGGGTAGGAAAAACTATGGCTCATTTGTAGAGGTTTTGTTACTGGCCTCAGATAAAATCAATTGTAACTAAATATTTAAAGGGGTGTGTGATGTGTTCTACTTGTAATAGAAAATTGGGGCTATACTCACAACTGCCTATTCCATCCCATCCATGGGAAAGTATCTCCATGGATTTTGTAGGGGGCCTTGCCAATGTCAAAAAGGGGTCATGACTATTTGTATGTTGTATTGGATAGGTTCAACAAGATGTGTATCTTAATGCCATGTAAAAAGTAGATCACTCCTGAGAAGACTGTTAATATCTTCTTTTAGTATGTTTGGGATCATTTTGGGTTACCCACATCCATTATCTCGGATCGAGATACTCGATTCCTTGGGGATTTTTGGACAAGATTGTGGAGAATGATGGACACAAAGTTGAAGAGGATCATTGTTTTCCATCCACAAACCGATGGACAAACAAAGGTTGTTAACATAACAATGGTACTTTTTCTTCGAGGCTACTGCAATAAGCATCCCAAGTTATGGGATGAACGGATACCCTATGTACAACATGCTTACAACCGAGCCTTACATTCCTTCGCTCATTTTTCTCCTTTTGAGACATGTTTTGGGCATTTACCTAAAGTTCCTTTGGACTTGATGTATGGGAGAGATGTCAATTCAAATGAAGAAATAAATGAAGAAAGAGCCTACAAGTTCATCCAGAGGATCCAAAAGGTACACCAAGAAGTCAAAGAACAGTTGGAGAAAAGTTA
The DNA here is from genome assembly GCA_010110895.2 of Picea sitchensis. Taxonomy (NCBI): domain Eukaryota; kingdom Viridiplantae; phylum Streptophyta; class Pinopsida; order Pinales; family Pinaceae; genus Picea; species Picea sitchensis. Next base: position 33,451 of record SNQJ01S0069906.1, on the reverse strand, counting down.
AGCACAACATAAAGCTTGGCATGACAAACACATGGTTGATCATCAGTTTCAGTTTGGAGACTAGGTATGGATTCACATTAGGAAGGAAAGATTGAAGGGTGAAGGCAAGAAACTCAGGCCCATCCCTTATGGACCCTTCACTATTTTTGAGAAAAGTGGTACCAATGCTTTTCTTCTATATCTTCCACCTTATATGCAGATCTACTCAGTTGTAAATATGGAGAACTTGAAACTTTTTGAGCCTCCCATGATCATGGATCAGGATGAGGAATTTTCAATACCTTAAGTTGATGAGTTTTCTCCTGAGTACTTGGATGATTTAGAGGAAGATATCATCCTGGACAAAAGGATGAGGACTTCACATAGGGGTGATTTTTATTATCTTCAAGTACGCTTAAAGGGCACACATCCAAGTAAGGAAAAGTGGAATGAGAAGGACAAGGTGAGGGAACTCTTCCCTCACTTATCTGTTGATTGATGGCAGCTTTTGGTGGTCCAACAATCTCTCAGTGGGAAGGTGTGATCCAAAAAGGATATAGAAAAGACTAAGGACAACTCAGAATTCACAGAAGCAACTCAGGAAGCTCAGAATGGCCTTAGCAGGCAAAGAAAGAGAAAAAATTCAAAGTCCTCAAAACTAATTGAAATTGGGATCATCGCGAAGAGAGTGTCGCAATATTTCCAATGGCGTAAACAGATCATCAAACAGAGCTACAGATCGAAAGATATTCGTGGTCAAATTTTTTGTCAACCTAGCCCAATTAGCAGGCGATGAGTCAACATCTGTACTGCTGACATCAATATTAGTATGGATGATGTCAACATTCATACAGTGTACGTGGAACACACATAAGGTGACATGTGTCATGTTGACATCATCGTGTTGATGTGGGAGCACCAGAGGCTATCACGTGTCACTCACTTTTGTCATTTTTAGGTCAATCCATGGACCAATGAAAAAGTGCCACATGGAAGACCGTACGGTGACATGGCAGGATGATGTGGTAGATGATGTGGTAGGTGACATGGATGGTGATTGAACATGTGGTTGGCATGGACCAATGGTTGGATGCCACATGGCCCAATCATGGGTTGCCACATGGCAGTGGGAAAATGCTCAATGAGGGCCCAAAAACCGAATTTCAAAAATAAAAAAAGTTGGTCCCGCCAAATATGGCGAAGCCCCTCTATATTTGGTGGAAAAATGGGACACTTCAACAAAATTAAACCACACTCCAAAGTTGGTGAAGTTCCATTCCACATATATGTATACGTTATAACTATAACCCAAAAGGGGAGGTTTGTAGGCTCGACCCCGGGAGCTCTCCCTATACAAATGCCTTAACTATAGCATCCACCATCATTGGGCCAACGGACTACATTGTGTAGTCCACCCCACTTTTTTTTTATAATCTGATTCCTCCCACAGACAGAGGGAGGAGAGTGCACAACGGTGCGGTCACGCATGAAAATCGAGACGCAGTACAAAGAATTAAAGCAGGGAGTAGGCATGGAAACCGAGACGAGATTTCTCAAGGGCCTGGGAGTTCTAGAGTCAGATTGAGGCATGGAGACAATAATTTTTGGGTAATTCAACGCCACAAATTCAATGGTGTTGTTTGTTTTCTTATTTGAGCAAAGCTTCTACAACCTAATTCCAAAATGATGTATACTTATGTATTTTTCCAAAAAAAATTGTTGAGTTAATAAATAGGCCTACCCATTTGAGAGAAAGACCCAGAGACATAGTCCACAAGGGATAAACTCAGTTATCAAGTTTTTTTGTTTAGATTTGATTCTTATGTCTCTTCATTATTGAGATTTTCCTTCTTTAATGGTGCACTTTAATTTATTCTCATTTAATACAATTCTTTATAAGTCACTTCGATGAAAAGATCCTGGATCATGCATTATTCCTCTGGATGTGTTGGATATAACATCCTTCTCGATCTATGATAGTTGTTTAGACAAAAGATCATTTCTCTTGCAAATACCCTTTAGAATAATGATACAGTTTGAACATATGTAAATACATACCTCTGATAGTATCTACAGGTAGTGGCACCATCCGGTAGCAACGACAAGCAATAACGAACCTTAAAAATTTCAAGGGTGTTGCAACTTGTAATCTGAAGGTAGTTGGATATTTTCTAGGGTAAGGTGCACTAGGAAAATAAAAATAAGTCCCGACACTTCACAAAAACTTTCACTGCAACTGGTACTATGGTTGGTGTTGGCACTTCAATTGGTGTTGCAACTGGCATGAAGGAACTAGAATGAAGGAACCATCACTACAACTTCAACTGATACTGCAACTGATACTACAACTGCAACTACAACTGGTACTTTATCTATAGTTGCAACTTAGGGTTTTATGAGTAAACCCTATTTTTTCAAACTTTAAATTTCATAATTCTGATCCAACGAATATATGTACCCTCCTAGGGCGAGTTCCTAGGTGTGGTTACTTTCTCCAACGTCCTCCTCAAACAAGGAAAACGTCACACTTAGGGCTTATGAAGAAACCCTAATTTTGCAGCAGTTGCAATACTAAAATTGAATCTTAGATAGGGTGCATTGAAGCTATTGACTTCTTTAAAAACTATGAGTTGGTCTCTTTCTTTAAAAAGTTCATAGTAGTGTTCTTAAACCTTTAACAATTAACTAGAACATTAAGTGAAGCATAAGGATCACTGAAAGAAAGACATTCACATAGAGGACAAGTATTTATCCTGGGAAACCCTAAAGGGGAAGAAAACTCAACAAACTTCTTCTTGTGATATATTGATCAATCAAACAAGTATAATGGACTTACAATACTATTCTAGAAAAAGTGTGAGAAGATACTAGCACTAAGACAATAGTTATTATTGTTGTCACCGTGTCATCAATATATCTAAGCCTCTACCTGTAGATTTTTCTATCATCTAGTTCTTGTCACAAAACTGTTCTTTTGCTTCTTGTTGGTTGCCTCAAATCTAGCCTTAAGGTTGTCTCAGAACTGCCCTTAAATCTGCCTTAGATTACTGCCCAAAACAAAGTTTTTGCACCCTCATAAAAATACCTTATATGTTGTCCAGAACAACCTTTAGTTTCTATTTAGAACACCTTCAGTTGTTGTCCAAAACACCTTCAAAATAGAGTATATTCGTTGCTATATAATGGTCTCTTATATGCTGCCCAGAACTGAGCTATCAACTGCTACAGGATAGAGTAGATGGATGCTACTAGAATAGATTAGTTGTTTCCTTGGAATAGGCCTTACTATTGCCTCAGAATAGTCTATGTTTCTCCCTCAAAATAGTTCTAACTGCTGCTCAGAATAAGTGAACTAATCTGATGTAAAATTGATATAGAAAACTGATATAGAAACTGATGTGAAAATTATGTGAAGAGAGGGTGCCTCCCTCTCTTTATATAGGATAGAGTCTATGTTAGGTATATTTAGGTTAGTTCCACCTCCCAGGTTAGTATAGGATAGGATTTAGGTTAGGAAAACTAGGTTGGGGCTGACCTAGGATGACTTGGAAAGGGGGCATATTCAGGAGGGTTGTTTAGGATGAGGCCATCTTGAGGAGGGTAGCTTGGAGGGATGCTCGGAGGCCATCTTGAGGAGGGAAAATTGGAGGCCATATTGAGAGAGGGAAGCTAGGAGGGCTTCTTGAAAAGAATAACTTCTACAACTTCTCAAAGTTCAACACCCCCTCTCAGTAAAGAGGGTATTCTTCATGCATCCATTTTCACACATTTATTTATAGTCATTGCACATGATCATTGACTTGTTGACAGGATCAATATATCACATGAAGTTTTGTAACCTTATGCAAATAAGGATCATGGAATGTGATAATCTAGTTCTCCTTAACCATGGTCAAGTACTAGAGGTATTTCACTTAGGGGTGTCCAATCCCTAAGGAATGCTCATAGCTCATCATGAAGACCTAGGAGAACTTTTCACATTTCCTTGTCTTGATTTTTTCTTTGACACACAAAGATCACAAGACTTGTCTTGAATTTTTCTTTGGCACACAAATCTCAAAGCACTTGACTAGGCTCATATAAGTTGCACATTCCACCTGACTTTTTCACTAGTCTATTTATGCTCACAGAGGTTGTACGTTCCCCTTGAATTTTGCAGTAGAATGTCTATTCTCATAGAGGTTGTATGTTCCTCCTGACTTTTTCATTAGACTTACATATTGACTTTTGTCTTTACAAGGCTTCTACATTTTCCTTGGCTTGACTCACAAGATCATATATCATTTCGTTCATCCTGACTTTTGGTTTGACTCGCAGAGGTTGTACATTCCCTTGGAATTTATCAATACCTCACAAGACTAGTTGATTCTCCAAATATCCATGACTAGATTCAGGGTGGCCACTTAAGGACTCTCATTGGAGAATGTCTTTTGATGTTGCTATGCCCTCTTAGTGAGGGACACATTTTCTGCCATACCAAGATTGTCTCGGAAGTATACAAATTTTCCAAGGGATAGAGGCTTAGTCAAAATATCTATTATTTTCTCATCAGTACGAAGGTACTGCATATTTATGGTATGTATTTGGACCATGTCTCTGATGAAATGATATTTCATCTCAATATGCTTTGATCTGTCATGGAATACTAGGTTTTCTGTGATCTTTAAACAACTTTGGTTATCATAATGTATAACAATTGTTTCTAACCTCTCTTGAAACAACCCAGACATAATCTTTCTCATCCATATTGCTTCTCTTCTTGCATTACTAGTTTCTATATACTCTTCTTTATATGTACTCTATTCTATGGAGCCTGTTTCTTGCTCGACAAAGATATCATAGCTGAATCCAACATGTTACAGTAACCAAAAGTACTATTCTGGTCCACTGAGCTCCCAGCCCAGTCCAAATCAGCATAACCATGAAGTAATAGTCCTCCACTGGAAGTGTATCTAATTCCATATGCAATGGATCCTCTCAAATATATGAGGACATGTTTAGAAACAATCCAATGTCTGTCTCTCGACTCAGACAAGAATTGACTCAAGGCGCTTACAAAAAAACATATATCTGGCCTTGTATGGATCAAATGCATCAAGGATCCAATAACTTTCCTGTATATAGATGGGTCCACCAAGTCAGATTTAGAATATGACTTATGTAACTTCTTTAATTTAGATACCATGGATGGATTTACAATCCAGCATACCAAATTTGTGCAGTATATCAACTGCATATTTTTCTTGAGAAAGGAAAATTTCATCTGACTTTTTCCATGCCTCCAAACCAAGGAAGTAATGCATGAGTCCAATGTCTTTCATTTCAAATTCAGAAGTGAGCTCCCTCTTACACTCAACTATCAGTTGTTCCTCTCCAGTAAGGAACAAATCGTCAACATATAGAACCAAAATTAGGGAATGATTTTATATTACCTTGAAATACAGGCTGGGATCAGTTGCACTCTTGGCGAAATCCAAGATCTGAAGGTAACTGTCAATTCTTGCATACCAAGCCCTTGGTGCATGTTTCATCCCTTAAAGTGATTTATTTAATTTTCACATATGTGATTGTTTTCTTTGAACCAAGAAACTCTATGGATGTTCTATATATACCTCTTTCTCAACTTGACCATTGAGGAATGCAGTATTTACATCCATATGGTGAAGTTTC